>JAVJIF010017344.1:0-68400 GCA_038442645.1 Agave tequilana
TCTCTCGTGTTTGCGTTTGTCTAAACTTTTCTGAGATTTGATTTCCTTTATTGCAAGTTTATTTATTTGTTTACCTTTAATCATTCTTTGTTTAGTATTTGTTTGACTTCGTATTTTAGATCCATAAGTGCCAACAGAGCAAGTCCAACAATTGGTATCATATCGGGACCAACACGGCCTTCTCCCTCTTCTCTCAGGTATCTCACGTCACGCACACTTGAGCCATCTGCACTACCTTTGTATGAGTTGCATGTAATAATACAAGGCAAATGACAATCA
This sequence comes from Agave tequilana, assembly GCA_038442645.1. Taxonomy (NCBI): domain Eukaryota; kingdom Viridiplantae; phylum Streptophyta; class Magnoliopsida; order Asparagales; family Asparagaceae; genus Agave; species Agave tequilana. The sequence goes on from JAVJIF010017344.1 coordinate 280, forward strand.
ACAGTATAACTGTTAGTCTGCCGTTAGAGTCTCACAAGTGATTGCATGACCTCACAATAGATGTGAGGTGCTGATTAGGGTGCACCCAGAGAGATTCCCACTGAAAACTTTGAAAATGCTCTATACTCGACACAATGGTCCATACAAGGTTTTGAGGAGGTTTGGTTCCAACGCCTATGAGCTCGATATTCCCCGTCATCTTGGGATCAACTCATTGTGTCGCGTCGAGGACTTGAGTCATTATCGCATTTCCACGTGGCCATAACGGTTTCCAGTTCGTCCGTTGCAGCCACCAGTGCTGAGGAGATCCGCCATGAGGAGTTTGTTCAGTCATTCCCGATTCGATTTCATATCCACACCATCGCCATTCGCTAATGGCGAATTTTTGAAGCCGGAGAATTGATGGGAATCAGTAGGCTTTATTTACTTAGGCTATTTTTTTCTCTTTATTTTAGGTTAGGCTCAGTTTTATTCCTTTGTTTTAGTCCCATATCGGGTATGACACAACTTTTAATTGTATGGGCCTATAAAAGGCCAAGTGCTGTACTTATTTTTTGAGTTCAGTTGATTTAAGAAAACCCTAAATTTTGCATTAAAATTTTACTTTGTGATTGAACCTTGGCATGGTGATGTGCTAAGTAGGAGAGTGATCTCCTTGGTCTTGAAGCCTAAATCAAATCTTATCCCTCAAAATTCTAATTTCTTCCCTCTTTCTTCTTTCCCCCTTCTCGTTCTACATCAACGGTAGTTGAGAGAACATGGACAAAGTGTAGACCTAAGATCATTGTTGTTAATTAACATGATGCAATAGTTGTTAATTTAACAACGAAGATCATTGTTAACAGAATTGTATTTAAGGAAAAAGATCATGTAGGCTAGCCATCCCCAAATATTTGGGTAAGGCTTTGTTTGTTATTAAGTTTACAGTTAACTATAATTTTATACTTCTAGCTCTGCTTTTGAGGAGTAGATCAAAATGCTTTACTATTGAGGAGCACCTCAGGCACATTGGATGGTGTGTAATGGATGGGACAGGGCATCCCCTACTATAGATATACCAGACAAGTTCTATCTCAGGATATGCTATTTACTGTAGGCCATTAACTGGGCTTGGACGGATAGTTGCGCGAAATTATAGGCTACCCTTGGGTTCGTTGTTGATATTATGGACTTGTGTATTTTTCTAATTAGAAGATAAATACATAGATAAAGACAGTAAACTATTAACCAAGACAGTAAACTATTAACTATTAGCACCAGTAGTCTTTCTTTATTTAGATATTATTTGGAGTATCATCCCGTTTTCTAATCCAGTGATTCCAAGTCATTATTTGTAGATGTGTATCTTTGCCCAGGGGATAGGAAACATTTTCTGTAGTTCTGTTGCTTTCCCATACTTGATATGAGAGTTGAAATTGTCAAAAAAGCATATCCAGCATCAGGTTGATTTAATGAGATTGCAAAACCTTTCGGAACTTGTTTTTGCAAGCACATTGTTTTCTGTAATTTTAGCTTATATATGGTGCTCTAGATTGTATATTAGGGATGAGCATTAACGGCATGTGCTAGGTATCTCAATAACTTGGTTGTACAGACAAGAATTATTACCAACTAGCCAAATTCAGACGGCAGAATGTATCCCCGGTTTTCGCATTATGCCAGTTGATCCTCTCCTCCTCTACATTTTATTTTTATGCTTCCTCTATTTAGAGATGAAGTGGTGTTCAAGCCTGTGATTATTGCCTGGTTTGTGGCTGATCTTAGGGCTTATTGATTTATTTGCGTCACTGGACAAAGTACGACTTGGATTCAGTAATCTCATTGATACCTTTTATGGGAAAATATCATTATTGATGACTGTGATCCCTTCTTGAAGGTATATGTCCTACTGCTCTCATGTCCATCGCATTATGATTATAGGTTTGCATTATGCGGAACCACATGCCTTGATTTTCATGATGTAATTGATATGGTTGGTGTTCGAGTAGGAAAGGTGTTTCAAGCATTGTCATGCCCTCTGTTACTCCTCATGTAGAAAGTGTTGGAAACTTGGAACGGATGTGGTTTTCTTTCCTCTTTGATTTAATTTGCATATGTAGAACAAATTTGGAATGGATATTGTACCAATTCCTCATGATCTGATGCTTCGATATTTCTCTATATCATATATTTTAGTTTAGGTTCCTTCTAAACTGTGTGCTCAGTCTCTTGTTAAATGTTTATTTGGTTGTCGTTTAGGACTACTCAAGTTTATAAATGCTTCTAATTATTTATACTTTACAACAGATCTCGTGGCTTTGGGAAGTTCCAGTTACAATTGTCTTGAAGCTCACCATCCCATCATATCACCTTCCGAATGGAGCAGATTCTATGCTGCAGCTAACATTTGCTTGTGTCCTCTAGCAGTCCCTATACTCCTTTAGTTCTTTTATGGCAATGGACAACCAGATTGTGTTCTTCCTCCCACACCGTCGCTTTCCTCTCTGGCTTATGTTCTCATCGTAAGCCTGTGTCTCGCAGTAGTACATTTCATTCTTGAGAAGGAACCCCCAGAAACAGAAGGTGAACAGACTGCAACCACCTTAGTTGCCTTTGTGATGAGTGTTTTCTGGATATCAACAATGGCAGGAGAACTGCTGAACTGTCTTGTAGCAGTGGAACTATAATGGACCTGCCACCTGCGATACTCGGCCTTACTGTATTGGCATGGGGAACTCAGTGGGGGACCTTGTTGCCGATGTTTCACTGGCAAAGGCCGGGCAGCCTGCAATGGCAATGGCTGTTGCTTTGCAGGCCCCATGTTTAATATGCTGGTTGGGCTGGGCATGGCAATGGTGATAGAAACGGCAAAAGTGTATCCAGAAGCCTATGAACTGCGGTTCAATGTTGGCTCGTGGTCGCCTTTGTGTTCTTCTTCTGCTGAGCTTGATGGTTTCGCTTCTTGTTGTTACTTGGTTCAGGTTTCGGGTCCCTAGGTTCTGGGGTTTCTCTGCCTAGTCGGCCTCTACCTTCTGTTTACTGCTGTGAGCTTAGCTATTGCCAGGTTCTCCGGTTGAACGATTTTTAAATCCATTTCAACTATACTGTTCTGATTATTTTTCATGGAGGAGCTCCCACAGAGAGATCAGGAAAAAAGTTTGGTGATGGTTGCTTTTCGTTGAAAGGGTCCAATTGTGTTCAGGCACCAATCTTAACAACATGCGTGAAGAGAAGTATGTAGATGCACTGGACTTTCAATTTAAGCCTCGACGGTGTTCAGGGAATCGATGGGAGTCCTCATTTTCATTCCCAGCGTGCAAACACGGGACTAACCAACAAACGAGAATGGACTTTTGATTTCTGAACCTGTACTTGTTTACATGATAACAAGTTCTGATTGGTCCATTTAAGCCCACCGGCACATTGTAAATGATTAGATGTATGAGCTAATGAACTATTTGCTTTTAAGAGTACTTATTTGGTACAAGTAATCCCTGCAAGTAGACCTGAAATAGAATATATTTAGACTATAGCAGATTGCAATTTGTGAAGCTTCACAAAGGATTCTGGTTTTAGCCAGGTCTGCATCTGAAGTATGCATCTCATGGGGCACCTATCAATATGCTTTCAGGATGAATTTCTAACCACCAATAATGAATCTTTCATGTCTAACAACATTCAGGAAATTTGTCATTAAAAGAAAGTATCAAGTTAGGTGACAGGGAAAACTTATGGTTATTTCTTTTTTTTTCTTTTGAGATAAAATAAAAAACTATGTCTATTTCAGTCTTCGTTTTCGTTTCTCTTTAAGCTTATGCTTTAAGACACAGACTTCCTTCCTTTTTATTAAAGAACCAAAGGCTCGACACTTATATTGAACTAAAAGTCAAATAATTAATATCAATTAATTATAACTATTACAATCTTAATTCCAACAACCCCCCCCACTCCCCCGGGCATCTAAAGACTTTAACCTGGTCTTAATCAAATCTGAAACTTTCTTGAGTCATTCTCATTTGCACTCTCTTCTCCTTCAAATGTGAGTGTAAACATTTTTCACTTCAGTGGTACTCGAGAGAGAGTGACAAGAAATGTAAAGAAAACAACGTCGCATTCTAACAGAAAAAAAGCAGCCAAGAGCAGATGGCTAATTTCGAAATAGCTACAATGACCCATTACCGTAGAAAAAAGATCTCAATTGAGATCCGTTATAACTCTCTGCACATTAACACCACAGGAAGAAAAAACAATGGCCAAACAACACCCGCAGTACGTGAAGATACTTGTGGCGGTGATTTTTCGCCACAAGTGATTGGACGGTCGATCCTCACCACAAGCGAGAAATGAAATGAGTAGTGCAGTAGATGCAGAGGATTTACATGAAAACCCTTAGTCGAGAAAAATCATGAAGAGGAGGAGGACCTTCATTACAATTCTCAGATTACAGGAATCTAGAGGATGTATCCAGATTGAGAATCAGAATTCACATCATCTTCTTCGTTGGAGGAGGAGGTCTACGTATACTTTACTGAACTGTTGGCATTGAGGCAGATGAGTATAAGCAAGATCCTCGTAATTGCATGATTTGTACATGTCGATTCGTTTGCAACGGTCATGATCACATGTGCTAGTTTGTTGGGGTTGCATGCAGAAATCATCACTATCACTGCTCGCCAGCTGCTGAGGATGCGTATTACCATTATGCGGTGGAGGAAGGTAAGGCTGCGTAACTGTCAGCGGAGATCAGAATTGATTTGTTGCTGGAGTTTCTTGTTTCGGGTTGAAGTATTCAGAACAGAAAGGAACCTCTTAGAGGAGAAAACCTTGAGAGGTCGGGTATAGCATGGATTTTGAAAGGGAACTCTGATGTCTCTCAGAGAATTGAAAGGTGAGACACGTGTCGCCATCTTGGACGGGGTCAGATTTTGACCACTATAGATGCCCCCCGCTCCTTCGCTTGTCGGAGCCTGCGGAAGGGAAGTCGAAAGAGCGGAGTAGGTAGAGAACCTTTCAATGCCTTAAATTCATCTTGATGTTGGCAGAAGAGGATCTGGATCATAAATGCAGATCTTCTGGGTTTACTTGTAGATTGTACAGCTGGCTACCAGCTGTGGCATCGGTCGGTAAGATCTCTCAAAGGTCATCCTGCATCTCTTTGAATTCAGGAGTCATAAATGACTGAAAGATAGGTTTCGTGTTTTGACAGTGACGGTTGATCTTCTGCTGATTCGATTGACCAAAAATCTCGAAACGTGGACCAGCTTTTTGGGATTGAAAATATGAATTGGAGGCAGTTCGACTTCTCTCCCATCTATAAATAGAGTGGAACTCTTAGCTGGGGATCACTTCTATCTCTCTATGGAACCCTTGCTTCAAGAATCCTCTTATTTGCTTTGCTGGGTCGCCATGTTTTTCTTCTCTCTTCACCAGATGGAGGAAGGATAGAGGGAGGGTGAAAGTAATAGTGGTCAGGCTCTCGCCGAGTGGGAGTCTGGTTGGTGCACCATATGAGCATTGTGTGATGAGCCTCTTATGATACATCAGTTGTCGTGACAGGTACTGCTATTAGGGGTGATAGGTAGGGCTCCTACTCCCACTGGATAAGTGATCTGGTTCCGACTTGCTCGATTTTTTAGGGGCCGAGGTTCGATCTTGGAGTTCAAGTCTCTTTCTTGATGGCGTGTATGAGGAAGAAGGAGAGGGAGCTCATCGGTTGGGTGTGTTGCTGATTTTTCTCATAGTGGATCTCGGATCTATTCCTTAGAACACTTTGGATGAGATGTGATATCATCACCTTCTGCATATCTTGAAGGTTCCATCCTGATCGACGTTGCTTCCTTGCGCTTGGAGACTTCCTCCTTGCAACGATCAATAAGAAGAGAAAATGGTGTTTTTCATTGCTGCTCTGTCGATGAATCACTCTCTCTTTCATAGCTCTGACCTCTCCTTCAGAACACAGGAATGTGGTGGTGACATCATCACTATTTTGTGTGTGTCTTGTCGAGTCCGCCTGGAGCTCGGGCATTGTCGTGGCTTCAGAGGGTTTCTTGGGGGTCCTCGTCATTCTTCCTGAGATGCGAGAATAATGGCAGTACCGATTTGGATGCTTGAGGCGTGTTCCAAGCAGAAAGAGAAGAAGACCTTTCACTAGAGGAATCTTTATTTTTGTGAAGAAACCACCCGGTATTTCTTCTCTGATTTCGGGATCTCTGGATATAATGTGAGCAATGAGGTTGTGCCTTTCAGTAGGCGTTCCCGAGAAGACATATCCTCTGAGTTCGCAGGTGTGGCCGACATAGTTGCAAGATGGAAGGATCAGATCAGGATCATTTGTATTTCTTTTCAAAAATGTAAACACAAGTATAATGAAACTTTGTATCACTCTTGTTGGATATAATCAAGTAAATTCAATGGGATGTATTTGGAATGGAAAGATTTTGAAATAAAATATGCATATATTTCTTTGGAATGAAATGATAGTATAGATCTTGCCTTGCTTATTTTACCGTTGGCTTTTTTGAAATCAATATGATCACATCTTTTCGGAGTGCTGATCTCTATCATCGTATGGTTGATTTACCCTGGGAGTAATTTGGTAAGCCTACAGTATTATTTCCAAGTGGAGTAATCCCATTAGCGGTACTTGTAAACTTTTGACTTTCGGGTGGGAGAAATCCCAGCAACGGAGTTGGATTCATAGTTGCTTCCGAGTGGGAAAAATTCCATCAATGGATATATGATCTTGGACTTTGAGAGGAGGAAATCTCTGCAGCAGAGTAAGGAATCTGAGGTAGTAGAACCCACAGCAGAGGGTTTCAACTGCAAATAGGCTAATCGAGAGGGAGCTCGTAAGCTGGAGTCTGTGCTGCCATCTCCAGGTCGGGGAAATCCTGTAAGCGGGAAGTGCAAACTTTCGGGGAAGGAAGGAGGATGCACACACAAGTAAGCAATGAAACATCTTATGTTAAGTGTTAGATGCAACATAATAAAAGTAAGAAAAGTTAATATAAGTTTAACAGATTGAGTTAACAAAATTATATATACTCAGCTTCTAATCACAGAAACTATTACTTGAGGAGATAATCAAACAAGAAAACCCTCATGTATATATCATATATCTCTTGTAGTTATAGGCTAAAATACATAATCCTTGTTATCCTAGGATGAACAATACATGCAAGCATATGCAGAAATTGTGTTCGGATAATATCTTGATGATCTAACCTTCCTGAAATGCTTGATTTCCATCTCCTGTAGGTTTGATTGGTTTGTAATGTTTTGGCGAGTCTGCGGTGTTGTTTCTGAGTAGGGGTAATCCTATCAACAATACCTGTGAACTTGATAGAGGTTATGGAGTGGGGGTGTGACTCATTAATAGATTGGATGCGTCGACTCTGAGAAGGGATAGGGCCCACAATAAGTGAAGATCCGGACCTCCAAGGGGGGTATGCTAGCAGTGGAGTTGGGCCTCCGAGTGAGGGGAATCCCAGCAGTAGAGTTAGGTTCACGGTTACTTCCGAGTGGGGTGTGGCCCATCAATAGAACTGTGATTTAGTAGAGACTCGAAGTGGGGTACGACCTGTAAATGAGGGACAGGTGAGGTCAAGTCAATCTTGGTAGAGACTCGAAGTCTCTACCCTAGCAGAATAGATTGACTTAGAGAGATATATTCCTTGAGGAAGCCCTGGTAGATGAGCTCTTTGAGATACTTTCAAGGCTCCAGTAATGGATGGTCTTGTGCCCCTTATCGTCGGGTAAGAGCATTGCTATTTTGCTCTGGGATACGTGAGGTCATACTAGTTGGGTCTCGAATGCCTGGCCCAGAGGTGGTCCTTGATGGTATTAAAGACTTCGTTGATGGAGAACCTGAGCAGAGTGAATTGTTCTGTTGGCTTGTAGGCTTAGAGTGAACTTGGTGAGAAGATTGAGCGCTTGTCTCTTTAGAAAGGTTGCCCCCTGTTCTGATCTTGGACATGAGCGACAGCTTCATGCGGAGACTTCAACTTTCCTCCGTTGTCACCACGCTTAGTGGAGTGGTTAGCGGAAGCCCTCATCGCCTCCTCCATTGATGTAACGCTGAGCCTCATCTGAGTGACATTGTACTTTAGGAGATATTTGCACATGGGTAAGAGACCTTGCAGCTCGATGATGAATGTGACTGAAAAGATGTCCTCATTGCAGTTAGGGGGCCTTAGCCAGTTAGCTTTGAAGTAGCTGATGTAGGATTTCAGGTTGCGCTTTACCTCATCTTGATGGCGAGAAAGGTGCGTTTGTTCCTCTTTGCCTCCCTGCAAGATACGTACTGGGTGAGAAACTCTTTAGATACCTCCTCAAAGTTGCAAACAGAATATGAAGGCAGGGTGTTGAACTAATCTGAGGCTACACCTTTCAGACTGAAAGGGAAGGTGAGGCACATGAGCCTATCATTGCGAGAGTAGATGATTGAGAAAAACTGAGAGTATGAAAATATGTAATCTGAAATTGAAAGTGTTACTTTGGCTTCTTGCAATTTAACCACGATAGTAGTGGTTATGCGGGTCGTGATCCATAGGAGGGATAAAATGCAAGCTTTTCGGTTTGTTTTTACTAAGTTGGTTAAATTATTCTTCTTTGTTTTGAAAAAGATAAAAAAAATGATGTGAAGTTAGAAGAGAAATTAGGAAGAAGAAATAAAAAGGATAAATTTATATTTTTTGGTTTTTAAAAGATAATGTAAAAGAAAGAAAATTCATGGATAAAATATACTAAGTGTTCTAAGTAAATTACTTACCTCTGCAGATGATTGTCTAACCTAAATTTTTGGTGATGGTTCACTTTGAATTGAAGGCAGTCAACACAAAACCCTAAAAAGAGACTCATTCCCATCTACATTTGATCATCAAAACTTAAAGAGCCAGCATGAATAATACAAAAAAAGAAGGAATCCATCATCATGAACTATCGATGGTACTGGCAATGACAAGGCAATTCTAAAGCTTTAAGTTCATATGGATTTAGAAACCAAAAGAGAAGGCTGTAATTTAGAAGGTTAATAAATTTAAAACCCAAAGAAAAAAACAAAGCAATTTTTTCGACTAGATAGAGAAACAATAAGATAAAGGAGAACTTACATCTATTGTCACCCTTGAATCCACACTCTCTCTCTCTCTCTTAAACTTATGAATCTCTCTCTTTAATCTAAATTACAAAAAAAACAAAAAATAAAAGAAAAGTCTAAACTAAACTAATCTAAAACCCCAGTTTTGATCTTTGGATCCTATGGGATTTATAAGAGAATGCTTATCGATTTGATGAATCGAAGTTGGACACAAGACGCAAGGAAACCGCTGTAGGATTGCCGTGTTTCCATGACAATTCAGGAGAAAACGTGGCATTGTAGGCTCTGATGATATTGTGTTTCCTCCTGCAACTTCGCCTCGTCCAGTCATCTAGATATATATTCTCAGAATTTTGATTTGAAAAGTGAATATTCTTAAAATATTAATTTCTTCTCTTAACTTGAAAATTAATTGATTTTAACTCTAAATTTAATTAGGATCCTTTGTCTATTTGGGCTCTTCTTCTCCTTAATTACTTCATCTTTTTTTGATGTATGACAAAAAGAGAGAAGATGTTTTAAGTTATTTTGATGTTATATCCATTCTATTGTTCTATGCAATATTAAGGTAGTTTAGTTTATTCTCTATCGCATATGTTGTTGGTGGATGGTGGAATAGATGGATGGATGGCTGTTTATGGATATTTTTCTTAATTGTTGATACTATTGATATGCATGCGACTTACTTGTTATTGATATATCTATGAATCATGTTTGAATTTGATTTATATAAGTATAATTTCAGGGAGAGTTTTTTCAAAGCTCTTCATATTTTTTTATAAATAAGTCTTAAGTTTTGTCATTATCAAAAAGAGGGAGATTGTTGGCCCAAGGGTATATCACCGTTTTGTTTTGATAATTCAAATACTCATATGGTTATAAGGTACTAATCAAGAACAAGTGTTTTTTAAGTTTACAGATTTTAGGAATTAGGATTTTGCATCACTCGTTCTCAAAATAAGGTATTAATGCACTCAAGTTGATTAAGCATGGGATTCAAGCTCAAAAAGTCAAAATGTGAATTTTGGAGAAGCCCGCATGAACTTAAAAATAGTATAACTCTTTGAAGAGTTTAAATCGTTTAGAGTTTAGATTGAATGTTAAGAAGTTTCACACATACAAAAAAAAATTCTATAACTAATTTTATTAATTTAGTTTTGTGATATATTTGAATCTTCTATCAAAATTTATGCCCCCCCCCCCCCCCAACACACACACACAACAGACACACGTTTCATTGTTTGATCCTAGTCAAAACTATTTTTATGTATAAATGTGTATTTCAATATTATATAGATATTTTTAAAAATAAAATTTTTGGGATTTTTGGCTGAGACGGTCGACCGGTCGGTCAACTGATTTCTGTACAGAACAGTTCTGTGTTCTGCATGGTCAACTGCTCGGTCGACCGATCATGCACAGAACGTGCACATGCCCTGAGCTCAGTGGCCAGTCAACCGATCCATTAGCTCAATTTGGGGCTGTTCTGGTAGGTCGACCGCCCAGACTGAGCTCAGTTTTGAGCTCTCTGTTGCCCCTGGCTAGTCGGTTGTAGGCAACAGCTACTTTAAAATAGCCATGGCTGGTCTCGAACCGCCAATATACCAGAAACGACAACTGACTTTTTAAACGAGCGTTTTTCAAATTCAAATCTGTATTGTTTTTTCTCAAACGGATATTTTCACTTTATTAGTATTTTATCAGTTGTTTAAAGCGTTGATTACTCTCTAATGATATTTTCCCATCTCCTATATATAGAGGTCATTTGTAGAAAGTTTCTAACAAAAGAAAAATCAAGAAAATTTCCAGAAAATTGTTTGAAAAAAAATCAAGAAAATTTCAAGTTTTAAAAGAGCTTTCATTTATAATTATTTTTTACAAGTTTTAAGCTTTCAAAGTTCAATCTTCTTACTGATTTTTTCTCTTACAAACTTCTAGAGCCTCAAATCTCCATTCTATATTATAGGAAGTTTGTATTGAAAGAGTTTGTGATCTTGTGGTCACCAAATGAGTGTTATCTTCTTCTTCTTTGTTCTCTCTCCTCTTTTGTTGAGGATTGAGGTTAGAGTTGAGGCTTCGGGTCTTGAGGGTTCTTAGTTGTTATGCTCTTGTGAATCTAGTGGAAATTCTATATTGCGATGAAGCGGGGACATAGAGCAAATTGCTCAACCTCGAATTTTTTTTTTTATATTTGCGATTTCCTCTCTCATTATTGCCCAATTTCTACTTTCTTAACATTGCTCATACTCATCTTGTTTTTACTTTATAATCATTACTTTATTACTATTGTTATTTGTTTATCGGTTTCACTCATTCAAGCAAGAAAGTAATTGGACACCTCACTCTTATTCAAGAGAATTGTGAGGAGAACTTATTGAGCACTTCATTGGGAATTCGGCTTTACTTCTTATTTTTTATTTGACCATGTAGTTATAATTTTTATTGTTATATTTTTTGCATTAGATTAGCATATCACCTATCCATCCCCTCAGGTGCTTTCAAGTGGCAGATATCTCTGCATGACAATCCCAACAATCAAGCGGCGTGATCTGAACAGTTACGAGAAAATCACGACGTGTCATCGTGCAGTTGTTGAGATCCGAAATACTTATGCATTAATAAGTCAGTTAGGTATTAATATTGCTTCTTCTGCAACGGGGAAGGGGTTTACTTCTGATTACCGCTAAGACACACACATGAGCAATTTCTTTACTTTTCTCTCTATAAGGATACTTATTCTCACGCCCGAAGGTTTTCGGCCAGCACCACACCAGTGCTCCTGACCTAAAAGACGTTTTCCTCCCTTTCTTCTATGTTTCTTGGTAGAATCAATCGGAAGCGTCTAATTGTCTGTGGCGGCAAATCCCCAGCACAGAAAGAAAAACATGTATAATAGCTCACTAAGTATATGACAAGAGAGTATCAAACTGCATGAGTATAACATTAAACGTCTTAAAATTTTGGTCGCAGGGTCATTCTTCGAGGGAAAAGGAGTGTAGGACGCGTATAGTTTAGGATTGCATACAAGCGTGCCCAACTGCCTAATTCTATATTCTTCTATAATTCATTTTTTTTTTCTGACTTTGTTGATTAGGAATTGAACAGCATTAATTTCTTAGGTCTCACATAACGTGTAGGCGACCGATGTTCAACTTGTTTTGTACTTTAGGAAAATATATGTGAGGATGATCCTCACATTTGTAGAAAACCATGGGAAGGCTTGCTTAATTTTCTCAAGCTAACTAATACAATACATTACTGGATAAACTGTCAAAGTCAATAACAATACTTCAATCAAAGACAAACATTCTCCAATCCATATATAGACTCATTCCTTGGGGATAAACTTGTGTCCTTCCAAAAAGATTTGAGTCCGAATAAAAAGATTGAGCCCGAATCCTTCTCACTCAATTTCAACCCCTCAATATTCGAATATAGATCTACTCTGTTGAAGTTGATCTATATTATTTCAATATTTATAAACCAAAAATCAAGTGTTTTAAATACTTTTTTGCCCATTCATCAAGCGATGCAAAATGGAAGTAGTGGTTGGTTAGATCAATGTCTTTAAACATACAAATTATCGATCCGGCCGTTTGATCATAATCTAAACATTTAAAACCCATACAACCATTTTTTGTTAGGATTCAAATGTTCTACACACCGTTAAACTAACCAACTCACTATTTAGGCCGTTCGTTTTTCTCCTGCTTGATGCATGGGCAAAAAGTATTCAAAACACTTGATTTTTAATTTATAAATAATTGAAAAATATAAATCACTTCAACAAAGTGGATCTTATATTCGAATGTCGAAAGATTTTTGAAATAATATAAATCAACTTCAACAGAGTGGATCTTATATTCGAATGTCGTATGGTTGTATTTGAGTTGGAAGGATTCGGGCTCAAATCCTTCCAAAAGGATACCAGTCTCTCTCTCTCTCTCATATGTGTGTGTATATATATATATATATAGAGAGAGAGAGAGAGAGAGAGAGAAGAGAGAGTTGAGTTAGACTACTTTCGGAAGTATCAAGAATGTCGATACCCCACTTTGATTTGGTTGATACACTACATATGTAAGATCCAAACCGTTAGATGTGCTCTACTAACTATAAACTAAATAGGTATAAAATTTCACAGACTTTTGTTATCATTTACCCATTCATTAAAGTGACTAAAAATCTACATTTTTGAGAGATCTAAAACTGCTTAACTTTGAGACCACTATAAAGAATAGGTAAATGATAACGAAAATTTGTGAAATTTTATTTCTAACTAGTTTACAGTTAGTAGATCACATCCAACAGTTTGAATCTTACATATGGGTGGTGTATCAACCAAATCAAAGTGAAAATATCGACATTCTTGATACTTCTTAAAGTAGCCCAGCTCAACTCTACACACACTCTACTATTTTTGATAAGTCCTGTAGGATTGCCATTAATAAGAACTGAAAAAGTTGAAGAAATACATATCCAATGGCACCATATTGGTGGAAAGCCCATACACTTCATTATGCAGAGAACAATCTCTCTCTCTCTCTCTCTCTCTCTCTCTCTCTCTATCCCTCTCTCACTCTCTTCACACAGACACACACACACACAAAGAGATAGACTTGTGTCATTCCGGAAGGATTCGAGCTCGAATTCTTCCCACTCAAATATAACTCTTCGACATTTGAATACAAGATTTACTCCGTTGAAGTTGATCTATATTATTTCAAGTATCCATAAATTAAAATCAAGTGTTTTGGATACTTTTTGCCCATCTATCAAGCGGCGCAAAATAGACGGCCGAAAGTGTGAGTTGGTTTAGACATAAATTTTTCGATCCGACCATATGATCATGATCTAAACACATCAAAAAACCCCCTACAAATCAATTTTTGTTAAGTTTTAAATGTTCTATACCGTAAACTAACCAACTCACTATTTACTTCGTCCGTTTTTTTTTTTACTATCAGCATGGGCAAAAGTATTCAAACACTCGATTTTTAGTTTATAGATATTTGAAATAATATAGATCAACTTCAACGGAGTGGATCTTGTATTCGAATGTCGGATGTTGGTATTTGAGTGGAAAAGATTTGGCCTCGAATCCTTCCTTCTACAATGACACAACTCTCTCTCTCTCTCTCTCTCTCTCTTCTCTCTCTCTCTCTCTCTTCTTTCTGTAGTATATATATATTATGTACATACACACATGCATACATACACACACACATACATATACATATATGAGGGGTCTTCGTGTGAGAAACTTTCTTACATGAAGACCGTGAGAAAATCATATAGGAGCGATCATGTGGATGATCCGAACCGCTCATCTTTATTTACATACCTTATTTAAGCTATAAATAAAAAATAACGTGATTTCGAGCCTTTTTATTCATGCAACAAGCGATTACAAAACAAACGTTATATTCACTGTAGAATAAAAATGTTATTTGATGTATGGGTAAAAATGTTCAGAATCGCGTGATTTTCTATTAATAGCCTAACTAAAGTATATAGATCAAGATGAACCGTGCGGATCATCTAAGAATCGCTCTTAAATAATTTTCTCACGAGACTTGTGTGTGTAGTTAGCAATCCCTTAATGAATACTATTAGAGTTAATGCTAATTGAATTAATGCAATTGTACTAGATCATGCTACTACTAGACTGATATGTGAAGTCTACCCTCGTGAATTGCTAGTGCGGCCCACTTATCAATCTAATATTAGTATAATCTAGTACAAATATAATATTAGTAGTACAATTAGCATTACTCATGATATTAACAATCATTCTCTCTCTTATAAATCCTCCTGCAATTACAATTCCAATTGCATGCGTCCATTAGTTGTTCACCAAACTTCAAACCCAATAGTTTGAAATTAATTGTCAATCACGTTTTGTTGACTAACAAATTAAGAAATTAACTACTCGCTCCCTTCCTGTTATCTCTGGTCGCCTTTGAAAAGATCCAACATCAGACCTAAGCTAAGCCTTACTTCAGCCGCCTCTATTTCTGCCAGCAATTGACATCCTGTCCCTTTCTACAGAGATCTCTTCTTGCTTAATGAAAGCATATCCGTATCATTGCTAGCCGCCGCCGGCCCCCTCCCGATAAATATATAACTTAAACTCATGATCTCATCCTCAACTTAACTACTCATCATTTTCTCTACTCTCTGAGCTCCCAATTACGAGCTAGTTGCCCAAATGAGCAGCCAAATTAGCAATCAAGACCTGAACAATGCCACTGTCATCAAGGTTGCAGACAACTGGGTGTCGGCCGTGTTCGAGCCACAGACCGAGCAGTATACTGCAATGCAGAAGCCTTGCACCCTGCAACCAATACATCAATGGAGGCGGCCCCTGAGAAGAAGCTCACCCTGTTCGCCTTTCGCCTCGCCGTTCTTGAAAAATCTGCGAGCGGCATCGGAGCCCTCGGATTCATCTGGGCCACTGCTGTGCTGCTCGGGGGTTTCATCAGCGCCCTCGAAACAAAAGATTTCTGGTTCATCACTGTCATTCTCCTCGTCGAAGGCAACAGATCTTCAGCCGGAGCCACGAGCTCGAGTGGCAGCGTCAGGCCACTTGGTCCATCACCGGCTGGCAAGTACAGCTTTCGTGCAATCAAGACCAGATCGCGGTTCATGATCAAGGCCATAAAGTTCACTTTCAGACCCTCATCTGTTTTCAGTTCAAACAGCATTTCATGTTCAAATGATCTTGCTGGCAATGACAGAAGCACCGAAGCAGCAGCTCCTCCAATGAGACGATCATGGAGTTCCCGTGAAGTTCCTCTCCTTCCCTACGCCAACTGGATGTTTCTCTCAAGAAACATCAGTAGAATCCTCTACTGGATCCAGATACTCTCAGCCTGTACATGCGTCTTACTCTCGCTTATGAGGCTCGTTCAGGAGGACTATGTTAAGATTGATGGCGATGACGGTGACTTGAAGAATCTTGCATCAGCGATCAACATATTCTATGGCCTGGCTTTCGCCGAGGCCTTTTTTGTTCCTCATTGAGAAGGCCTATTGGGAATGGAAGCTCAGCTACCTCCAACTGTTAGAGCAGGTGAACGCTGAATGCGATTTTGGCCCACAAGGAATGATATCCATAAAGCGCTTCTTCTATGACTCATACTCAAGGTGTCTCATGGAAGCATCTTCGATGGCCTCAAGATGGATCTTGTCTCCTTTGCTGAAGAACTTTTAGCATCTAGCTCTCGCGATGAACAGCTCATCGGTGCACACATCCTTCATAAGTTTGTAACCTGCCACCGATTTGCAGACGAGACCCTCAGGAAGATCGGTACTTCACTTACAGTAATCGAGAGACTGATTGATATGCTAAATTGGAAGAACCCAGCCGAGAAAGAAATCCGCAAGTCAGCAGCGGTTATCGTGTGCAAGCTCGCTGGAAAGAAGCAGAATGCACTGCGTGTTGCAGGGATTGCAGGAGCTATGGAATCAATCTCCTCTCTCCTTTTTAGAGGTCCTAGCTCCCATTCAAGGCCGACGAGATCAGTCATCGAAGCATCATTCCTGACCAAGATGATGGTTATGAATTCACGACATTCAATCTCTTAGGCTTACTCATCCTGAAGAAGCTCGCAAATGGTCATGACAACTGTGGCAAGATGGGGAGCACAAGAGGCCTACTCACAGAGATAATAGACTTTACAAGCATCGATGCAAGATTGTGCAGAATGAAATGTGCATCTAGCTCACAGATAAGAGCAGTGAAAAGATCTCTGCAAGTAGTAAAAATGCTGGCAAGCACGACAGGCCATACAGGAAAAGTTTTAAGGCAGGAGATATCAGAAATTGTGTTTACAGCCAGCAATATACGAGAAATCTTGCAGTATGCAGAGAATCACCTGATGCTGCAGAAGCTGGGGATCGAGGTGCTGACAAGTTTGGCCATGGATGAGGGGGCAAGAGAGAAGATTGGGTCTACTGGCGGGCTAATAAGAGCTGCTGAGGTTATTTTTCAGGGAAGTTGTGCAACCCATCAGGAGATTGAGCTGAGAGTGGAAGCGGGAGAGGCATTGGCAATGCTAGCGCTGGAGAATGAGAGGAACTGCGATAGGATTCTGAAGAGAGAACAAGTTGTGGAGATGCTGGTAGCTTCTCTCATTGACCCTGTCGTTAGAATCAGTGCTTCAAGGATCCTCAAGAATCTGTGTGCATTCAATGGCACTGAATGTGTTTCTCGGTTGAGGGGAGTCACTGCAGCAATTCCAACTGTAAGATCTTTGTCCCAGGGATTATATGACATGTAGAAGTCCTGACCATGAGATGATTGCTCTGAATTTTGTTGCCTTTTTCTCAACAGGTGTTAGATGCAATCATGGTCGAAGAGATGAAATTGCTGGAAGTTTCACTTGGGCTTGCCACTCAGATATTCAGGTTCATTTGCTACGCAGAACTTGTCAAAGAACTCCACAAAGCAGGCATCCAAGAGGTTCAATTCGCAGAAAGACTAGTGCAGTTGCTGAAACATACAATTACCCATCAGTCAAGGTTCCAAGAATCAGGATGTTTCTGGTCGAGTTAACAATCTGGCTGATGACATCTGATGCAAAGCACATCAAGTTCTTCAACGATTGCGAGGTGCAAATTGAGCTTCTAAATGTTGCAGAAACCATGTCAGAGCTCGAGTGCTTCAATGTTTTCTCTGGTAACGTGGGGTTGAGTCGCCACAGCAGAGCACTCGGCGCTCTTGTGGACACCGCACTTAAGCTGATAAATGATGGCCTACAATCAGATCCAAGATAACTGGAAGCTCCGATCTGCCAACCAAACCATTTGTACATGACACAAGGATTTGTTAGTTCTTTGTACATAATACACAAGGACTTGGGAAGTTAAAATTTGCAGAAATGATACACATTCATTCATTCGTTTGTCGTTTCAATAAGAGTGAACGATCATTCATAAATTCCCAAACAATTAATACAAAGTTCATTAATTTCTTGTTTGCCTTCTCTCTTATCTTGTTTCTTAAATTTTAGTTGTGGCCTTTAAATTTGAATGTTTAATTAAGTTTATCCATGTCAAAAGGTGGCACACAGAAGCCCCATTCGTACCTAACCCGCTGCATTATGTGAGCATGGGTCTGCCTGGTATGAGTACAACCCATTTACTACCAAACCCGTCAACCGTATAATAACGGGTTGGATAAAGAGTTAGCCCATCAAGGCACTTAACCCATTTCTCTTTTATATATCCTCCTAAATTCTAATAATCCCATAAAATAACTCATTAGGCCAATGACCCACAAAAATAAGGGCTCAAGTTATATTTCATATTTATGTTAATCCCATAACTACGTCCAATATTAAAATAACCCACCAAAAGAATTGGCCTTCAGTTGGTCCACTAAAAATTGACCCATACAAATCAGCCAAGGAAAACAACATAAGTGAGTCGGGTTTGGTCAACCAGTTGGTCGCGGATGGGGCATTATCGATCGCATCCGACCAGTGAATTCACAGTCGGGTACGGTTCAAAGGAAACCAGTTGACCCAAATATGACCTGGCCCATACTCAACCCATTTGCCACCCCAACAATGTTGCGAAATTGATATGCTCTAATACCAATTGTTGTGACTCCCAGGATCGACGTTAGCGGAACTTGGCAATATGAACAGTACTTGCAAAAGAAAAGCTTGATGTAAAGCAAACTAGCAATACAGTAATAAAGAAAGAACACAAAATTTAACATGATTTGGCTCAAACTTGACCTACGTTCACGGGGAGAGAACTTGAGAGAGCTTTTATTAATAGACTTGGTACAAAAGATCTAACCTTCCTCTTGATACAATAAGAGTATTCACATTCCACTTGAATCTAGTCCTAAATTATAAGAGCATTACCTTCTCTCTATGCACCTTCAACTTGCTCCTCTCTTTCTTGGCTTCCTCTGTTCTCTTTTACTTGAAATTCTCTGTTGTAGAAATTTCTTGAGACTTTTTTTATTGAGACAATTACAATACTCGGTTACAATCTTTATTTATAGGATTTTACAATACAACTCCTATTTGGACTATAAGATGATCTTGGCCTTTGGATGGTTGAAGAATCTTGATCATCATTTTAGGAATTGATCTTTTTGATCTAAAAGGATTCTAAACCCTTTAATCTTTAAAAACAAACCTTCATTGAATAGGAATTAAATCCTATTCATACTCTTCCTGAAAAAAACTCGCAATAGCCTGAAAAGGAAACTACTTCATCTTAATTTGCTTATTCTGCTTCAAGGCATCGTCTTCTCCAACTCAATTGGATTTTTTAGACCATAATCTCTTCTTAAAAAAAACAAGGCAAAATCCTAACAATGTCCACCTTAACTTATTTTTCAAGTCTTTAGCAAAACAACTTGAGATTTTAGATTAATACCTTGATTCATTCTTTGGTGTGTAACTGTGCCGTGAAGCCTTTAACTCTTGCCCCCTCTCACGGGGCCTTTGGCTGAATTACCACCATAGCTTGGGCCATCTCAGCCTTATCCGAGTGCACCCTTTCTCTTTCCCGTAACACTTTGATCAGATTCATGTCCCGTTGCAGTCTTCCTCGAAGCTCACGATAAACTCCCTTCCCAGTTTATCCTTGAAACTCTACTTCGAACTGAGTTTTTTTTCCTTTAGTTTGCATAACCCTCCACACTTCTCTCCTTCCAGGATTACCTTGTCCCCTTGGCTGACTGTGACGATGCCTTGTTGCACTTGAACCATCATCCTTCTTCATCGAGCACCCTTATAGATATTATATTATACCGTGCCTCCGAGACATACCGGACCGCCTCCAGAGCACATACTATCACATCTCTTCCTGTAACCTTGACTGTCCCAGTGCCGATGATCTCATAAATTGAGCCATCCACTATTTTGACAATCCCTTCCTCCTTTGCAACTAAGGAGCTATAGAACAACTCTTTCTGAGAACATACATGAACTGTACTACCTGAATCAAATATCTAGCCTTTACTTTAGAAGTGTTGTCTTCGTAAAAAGTCATTAATATTTCGGTGTCATCTATAACGCTTGCTACGTCTGCCTCTACAGCTTGCCCCTTCTTCTTCAGCTACTCTTACTGATGCTTGAAGTCATTCTTTCAATGACCTTCCCCGTGACAAAAGTGACACACCTTTGATGAGCTTGGACCTTTTCTTCCTTCTCTTCTTCTTTTCCTTCCTGTGACCACCAAACCTGATCTTATCTGCTCCTTTTGATTTGGCCTTTTCCTAAACTCATTAGATGAGAGTTGACGTGACCTCCTCCAAGATGAGAGTTTCCTTACCGTACAACATGGTGGTAACGATATGATCATATGACTCTAGAAGAGAACTGAGAAGTATCGACGCCTTCTCCTCCTCGATCTTGACATCAACACTAATGACCTTATTGAAGAAGTTTAGATGCTCCAACACTGCTGTCCCTTCCTTCATGCGTAGCCCATATAGTTGTTTCTTGAGATACAACTTGTTGGAGAGGCTTTTCGTCATACGCAATATTTCTAACTTTGACCACAATCTCGTAGCCGTTTTTTCATCCATCACGTTGTACATAATCACATCTGTGAGACATAGTTGGATCGTGCTTGTCGGCTTTAGAACCATCTCCTCCCAATCCTCATTTGACGTACCTGCAGTTTTTGCTGACTTACCCTACAAGGTCTTATGAAGACCTTATTGCACCAGCAATGCATTCACCCTCTTTTGCCATAAGCCGAAGTTTCCTTTGCCATTAAACTTCTCGACCTCGAACTTTATCGTAGAACTTCCTATCTTCGACATATTGCCCTTCGTCAACTTTTAAAGAACACAAGGATTTAACGAGATTCGGCCCAAATTTTGGCCTACGTCCATAGGGAGAGAATTTAGGAGAGCTTTATTAATAGACTTCGTACAAAGAGATCTAACCTTCCACTTGATGCAACAAGAGTATTCACGTTTCACTTGAAGCTAGCCCTAAATTACAAGAGCATTACCTTCTCTATACACATTCAACTTACTTCTCTCTTTCTTGACTTCTTCTGCTCTCTTTTGCTTGAGATTCTCTGTTGTAGAAACTCCTTGAGACTTGTTTTGTTGAGACAATTACAATGCTTGGTTACAATCTTTATTTATAGAATTTTACATTATAACTCCTATTTAGACTATGAGTTGATATTGACCTTTGGATGGTTGAAGAATTTTGATCAATCTTTTTAGAAATTGATCTACTTGATCTAGAAGGATTCTAATCCCTTTAATCTTTAGAAACAAACTTTCATTGAATAGGAATTAAATCCTATTCATACTCCCCCTGAAAGAAAACTCGCAATCACCTCATAAGGAAACTGCTTCATCTTTGTTTCTTCTACTTCAAGCCATCGCCTTCTCCAACTCAATTGGATTTTTTTGGACCATCATTTCTTCTTGAAAAAAACAAGGCAAAATCCTAATAACCAAAATATGCTCACATTTTCCAGTCCATCTGCAGCTTATGCCTAGTTGCACAAAGCATCGGCATACGAAGGACCATGAATAACATACTGCATAGATGTGTAATAATCCTAAAACCAATCCATGATAAAGACCCAATGTTCCAAATCAAATCTGATTGACTTCAATCTGTAAGTTAACTGTCCAAAATTAAAGTTAAGATAATATAATTATCTATTTTTATAAATTATCAAAATAAAGTCACCATTTCTTTTCTTTGATTCATTTTCAGAATTTTAAATAGGAAAAAGGAAAAAAATGTAAATATAAAACAAATAACAGAATACATTCTCCTTTCAGAATTTTAGATGTTGAATTTAAAGATTAAATAAAATTCCCCAATTTTGAAATAAAAGACAGGAGAAAGGAGCAAGAAATCTACAGTGTTTTGAATGCCTCTCTATAGTAAGTTCCAGGCTCCGCCGCAGCTGATATAGATGATGATCGCGCCGCAGATGTAGATGATCATGTCTGCAGCTGCAGTTAAAAGGAACTTTGGTCCTTGAATCATGAATTTTCCCTGGTTGGTATTTTCCTTCCAAAAGTTGCAGATCAATCCACTGCTACAACGGTTACCAGTCAGATATAAAACCATGACAGCATGGATAACACCACTTCAAATGTCTGGATGTGAAATTTCTATTTTATTCTCAAGAAATTTTGATAAAATGGCCCAGTATGTGTTCACAGATGGACAACACCGTTGATACCACCTGCTTACAGCACCTGCAATCCACAAAAAGTCTAGAGATTTGTCAGCAACAATATAAGAAGCCGGAACTTCCCATCACAAAGATAAAGAAATAATTTCCCAGCACTCACTCTTCAAGGTCAGGTATCAATAATTAAGGAACAATGCACAAATAATTGAGTTTAACAAAATTAGGTGGGAGTTGAACAAGATAGGCAAAGGAGCAGAAGGATGAGACACTAAAAAAGACTTCAATGCAATAATAATTCTCTCGAGGAAGATATTTCAGGAAACCATAAGGCTCAAAATAAATAATTCCATACTGAATCCAATGGAAGCATGGCAACAAGGCCTATCAGTACAGTGGAGCATTCAGAAGAGTTATGTAGTGGAGTCTTCAGAAGAGAATAATGCCCATCAGGTATATAACCACTCCATGTATGCATGGCAATAAGAACTCATGTGGAGGGAGACCGGTTAAGTTTCACAAGCTTGAGAGATATAAATGAAGAAAGGAAGAAAAAGAAGGGTAGAAATAAGTGGAAAGCAATTGTAGGAAATTGAAGCATCTTTTATTAGCTGGTTTTTCTCAAAAGATAGATAATGGGAGTTGCATTAGATACTTCTCTATTTATCAGAATTGTTATGCATAGATGATGAAAGCTGATTATCGGGGAGGAGTAAGCATTGACACACCCAAGAAGACCATATTCCCCCCCACTGAATTGAGCATCGGCGGGGATTCCCAGCATATAATCCCACAGAATACCTTCCTTGTTTTGTGCATGTGAGACGGATTCAAATCTGACACCAAGCTTCCCAAACCACAAATATAGTTTTGTTCGGATCTAACGTCCCCCAAGGTCGATACGACATCAATTGCCACCGTCTATGGAAAACTTCATGGTAGATGGTCATAACCCAATCCAGCACATGCATGGCGAAAGGAGTTAGACATGGAAAATACTCAACGCAACAAAAAAAAAAAAGACTCATAAAGCCAATGGCTCACCCACGGCTGGAACCATCCTTTAGGATAGGGAAACCCACACTAAGATAACCGGGGACCCGCAGGGTTCACTGACTAAACTGGGGCACGACAGGACATATCATGCCCCGGCGCCCTACCCCCGAATATAGCTTAAAAGTCTGACAAAAGTTGTTTCGACTATACTTACCCACTTAGGTTCCAAAGGTCCCTGCTGGGGAGACAACCTGAATTTGGCTGCAACTCCATCACGAACAAATCAAAGAAGATATGCCTACGAGCCGCCTTGCCTGAGGTGGGCATATGCAACCAAACTAGATGGCAGCTGCCACAAAGGTTTAAAGGGAAGTTTGCAAGGAGAGAGAAGGAAATATGATGAAATAGATACCTAGTGTTGACTTCCGGAATTCCTGCCACTAATTATCTGTTTCTACATCAAGCAGTGTTCTAAATGGCGGCCACAGCGGCTACATCGGCCGGGAAAATTTATCGGGGATGGGGATATATCGGGACATATCGGGATATTTTCAAAAATCGATGTCAAAATCGGACTGTAAATATACATATCTTCTTGTCTTAAATTGCATCTCAATAAGACAATATATTCAAAATTATATAAAGCTACATAAAACATCATACTTATATGTTTAATATAAACTTAACTCGATAACTTGCTTTAAGCTTATAAAGCATAATCACTATCCAAGTATAGAATCTTCACAAATGCCACATTGTCACATCGCTCGAATTACCCAAATACTTAACCTAGAAATTGAGTGTAAACGCTATATCGGGTCCAAAATCGGCGAAATTGCGGCCGATATATCGGGTCCAAGCCGATTTATCGGCGATTTTGGGTGAAAATCGCTATATCGTTTGGATGTGCCAAATCATTGCGGCTAGTTGCCGTAAACGCAATATCGGCGCAATATCGGGGTTATATCGGGGATATTTAAAACACTGATCAAAAGTACTATTTGCTATCCTCCATTGCCTAGCAAAGTGATGTAATATAGACTGGATCACAATCACTTTCAAATTGAAACTAGGGCTTAAAATTTGAATTTAAGAAACATGATAGAATTTTGAGTTTTCACTCCTTACACGGGCTTCGCATCCAAAACTCAAGAGCAAGAAAACTCAAGAATCGAACTGGAATATTTGAGGAAATTTAAATGAATTAATAATCCTCAAAGTAGAAGTCTGGTAGCCCTTTTATAAGCTTTACAAGATGAGTACTTCTAGAAAAAAAACTGATGTACTAATACCTACAAAAGAGAAATACAACTAAGCAATTAAACTAAGCAACTGAACTAAAATAAAATAGTTAAAACCAATGAAAACAACACGTCGTCTCCTCGTATAAACTCGATCGAATGGAGTGATGTCCTCATCATTTCTCCCCGGGTAGGAAAAACTCGAACCCGTCAAATGTGTGGCAAAAGATTATTGCTGGCTGTGGTAATGCTCCAACTGGTCAGGATCAAGCTGTCGGAAGTCATTCTCAGTGATCTAGAATATTCTGAATCAGGTCTCCCTTTCCACTTAGTGAGATAGCGTCATGTTCCTCCGTTTCTGGTAGAGACAATCTGATCATTCATAATAGATCTATATTTTCTACTGCATAAGGTAATTTTGGAGGAAATGTAGGTATGGGGGCTTTGAGAAAGAGGGTTCTGGGTGTAGGAAGAGAGAAAGTGAGAAAGTCGACGACGACAAGGATCAGCAGCAGCAGGGACCGGTCGACCGGTGTGCACTAACGTGCTCAGGCTGTTGCGGTCGACCGCCCGGTCGACCGCAGAAGGAGAACAGTCGACCGCCCGGTCGACCGCCTGACATTGCCTAACTCTCGGTTAGGCACGGTCGACCGGCACGGTCGACTGGGGCTTGGGTCGGTCGACTGACCGGTCAACCGACATGCGAATCTGGGTTGATCTGATTGAATTCGGGAAGTTTTCTGAATTGGCAACCAGCCCAATAAGGAATCTGATTCTCATAGGGTTTCCTTGGGTATATTAGAGAGGCAGAGTCCTCTTAATATGTATGCTTGCAATTTATATTGATTATCAAATTAATAAAGAAATCTCTCTTCCTTGCCCCGAGGACGTAGGCGAAATTGGTCGAACCTCGTTAAAATCTTGTGTTTGTTTTTCTCCCATTGTTCAATTGTTCTTGTTGTTGATAGTACTTCTATATTGCATCTGTGGCTTAAGAGTTCCTTTAACTGGTTGTTGATCTGCGCGCAACAAGTGGTATCAGAGCATCCCAGGTTCGTCGTGGGATCATCTAGTGATTCGAAGGGCATCTGTTACTGATTGGTGGAGATCGTGTGTCGATCTCAGGTCAGCGTTGGGACTGTTTGAGGGATCGTGTGTCGATCTCAGAACAGCGCGTGAAGTGCTCAGGAATCAATTTGAGGAGTAGATCTATTCAGAAACTCATCTAGGGTTTCATGAGGAGGTAAAGATTTGATTTTTATCAAATTTGTTTATCTAACTTCGTTGGTTTTCGCATTACATAGAGGATCTAGTCAAAGAGATGCTGAAGAAAGTACATTTATGAGAACCATGAATCTACATCCGAGGATTGATGTGGTGAATTCAATGGCACGAACAATTTTGACATGTGAAGGTGT
This sequence comes from Agave tequilana, assembly GCA_038442645.1. Taxonomy (NCBI): domain Eukaryota; kingdom Viridiplantae; phylum Streptophyta; class Magnoliopsida; order Asparagales; family Asparagaceae; genus Agave; species Agave tequilana. The sequence continues at coordinate 26,160 of JAVJIF010017344.1, forward strand.
GAGGTGATGGATGCACTGACAGCATCAAATCTCGAAGATACTCTACGTCTGGAGAAGAAGCGAAGCACAACCACTGAAGAAGAGTGGGATAAGATGAACCGATCAACGTGTAGCTTAATCAGATCGTGTCTAACACAAGACATCAAATACCTTTTGTTACACGAAACATCTGCGAGGCAGTTGTGGGAGACCCTAAAAAGAAAGTATCTGACAAAAAGTATTAAATCCAGACTATAGCTGAAGAGCAAGCTGTATGGTTTTCAGATGAAGAAAGGATGCTCCGTAAATGAACATCTGAATCGCTACACAAAGCTTCTTACGGATTTGGTTTATGTGGATGTCGAGGTAAATGAAGAAGATAAAGCGGTAATTCTCTTAAACTCTCTTCCTACAGAGGAGTATAAGACTTTTACTTTAACCTTCATAAATGGTAAACAGTCCCTTAACTATCATGAAGTGTCGTCTGCTCTGGTTAATTATAAGACGAGGAGAAAGGAAAGACAGCCTTCTCAGGCAAGCACATCAGCAGAGGCATTAACAGTAAGAGGCAGAGGTTCACAGAGGAAGGGCAAAGATGATCGAGGGAGATCGAAGTCCATGACAGGTTATAGAGATCTGAAGAAGAACCAGTGTGCCTTCTGCAAAGAATTAGGGCACTAGAAAGTTGACTGTTCAAAGGCCAAAGGGAAGGAGTCTAAAACTGAGGCAAATCTTGCAAAGGTGGTCAGTATTCAAGGCAGTACCTCACAGCAGGTGGATCAGACTCGGACTCATCAGTATTCTCGTTCTCTGTCACTACTCCTATCATTGGCTACTCAGGAGATAATGAGTGGATATTGGATACTGGTGGTACATATCATGTGTGCCCGAATAGGGATTGGTTTTCGAGTTTTGAGAAGCTGGAGGGATGTTCAGTCGTTATGGGCGATGATCATCCATGTATCATGGAAGGTGTAGGAATAATCCAGATCAAGATGTTCGATGGGATGATACGAGAACTGAAAGAAGTGAGGTATGTACCTCAACTGAAGAGAAACCTTATCTCTATTGGAGCTTTGAAGACATTGGGTCTTGTGGTGTCAATAAAGGAAGGAGTCCTTAAGATGACCAAAGGCTCGATGGCGGTACTGAAGGCCGTTCGCCGGAACATATTTACTACTTGAAGGGTAGTACTGTTAAGGGCAAGTGACAACTTCTACTGATTCAGATGAAGACTCAACCAGGCTATGTCATACGAGGCTGGGACACACAGGAGAAAAGTCTTTGCAAGCTCTTGCAAGACAAGGATTACTGAAAGGTGCCAAAACCTGCAAGTTAGAATTTTGTGAACATTGTGTCATCGGAAAGAAGACCAAGGTGAAATTCGGCATAGCAACTCATTGCACCAAGGGAATTCTACATTATGCTCACACTGACGTTTGGGAACCTACCAAGACTGCATCAATTGGAGGTAACCACTACTTTATCTTTTATTGATGATTATTCTAGGCGTTGTTGGGTATATACCATGAAGCACAAAGGGGAAGTCCTAAAATTATTTGTGAAGTGGAAGAAGAATTTGGAGAGAAGTACGGGAAGAAAAATTAAGGTCCTCCGTTCAGATAATGGAGGGGAATATAAGTCAGATCCTTTCCTTAAGCTATGTCTTGATGAGGCATAGAGAGGCACTTCACAGTGAGGGAAACACAGCAACAGAACGGGGTAGCAGAAAGGATGAATAAGACTTTGCTAGAGAAGGTCCGTTGTATGTTATCTAATGCCGGTTTAGCGAAGAATTTCTGGGCTAAGGCTTAGGCATACGCTTGCTATCTTGTTAACAGGTTGCATTCGTCTGCGATAGGAGGGAAAACTCCTCTCGAGGTTTGGTCAGAAAAAACTGCTGCTGATTATGATTTGCTAAGGGTGTTTGGTTGTCCAACCTATTATCATGTTAAAGAAGATAGCTAGACCCAAAAGCAAAGAAGGGCTTGTTCGTCGGTTTCAAGAAGGGAATCAAAGATTCAAGATCTGGGATCGTACGGACAAAAAGTTTATTTTTAGCAGAGATGTCACATTTGATGAGGCTTCGATGTTGAAGCCTAAGATCTCTCAGCAGGTGGAGATTATCAAGACCAAAGATGTATCGCAGCAGGTGGAGAATGATGCTAATTCACTATCTCTAGAAAGTTCAGCATCGGTGAGGATCATACCTAGGGTGACATAAGATAATGATCAAGCAGATGAGATAGATACTGATGATGAAGAGGATCAAGAACAGATCATGGGTGATGTTCCTGATTCTACTGCAGTTAGAAGACCAAGGAGAAACACACGAAATCAGGTTGGCTCACTACAGATATGGTCGTTGCTTATGCACTTCCGATCGTTGAGGAGGCTATCCCGTCCACCTTTAGGGAAGCTGAATCAGTTCAGAGTCGAAGATGTGGAAAGCCGCCATGGAAGAAGAGATGAAGTCTTTTTACAAGAATGACAGTTGGGAACTCACAAGGTTGCCCAAAGGAAAGAAGGCGATAGGCTGTAAGTGAGTGTACGCAAAAAAGTAGGGATCTCTTAAAGAAGGTATGGTGCGCTACAAGGCCAGATTGGTAGCAAAAGGTTATGCAAAAAAAAAGGAATTGACTACAATGAGGTATTTTCTCCTGTTGTAAAGCATTCGTCAATTCGCATCTTATTGGCTCTGGTGGCACAGTACGAATTAGACCTTGATCAACTTGATGTAAAGACCGCTTTTCTCCATGACAATCTGAATGAAGAGATCTACATGTCTCAACGACAGGGTTCAAGACTGCAGGGAAAGAAGATATGGTGTGAAAACTGAAGAAATCGCTATATGGGTTAAAACAGTCTCCTAAATAATGGTACAAATGTTTCGACAACTTCATCAGAGGAAAGAGGTACACACGAAGCCACTATGACCCATGTGTGTATTACAACAAGCTACCTACAAGAGAGTATATCTATTTACTATTATACGTAGATGATATGCTCATTGCTTCAAAGTCTAGATCTGCAATTGATACACTGAAAAAATGACTTATCTTCTGAGTTTGAGATGAAGGATCTTAGTGAAGCAAAGAAGGTGCTAGGCATAGAAATCACAAGAGACCGAAGGAGTGGCAAGGTGAGCTTAACACAGAAGAGGTATTTGCAAAGGTACTTCAGAGGTTCAATATCGGCAAGGATACGAAATTTGTAAGTACACCACTGGCTCCTCATTTCAAGTTATCTGCCACTATGTCTCCAAAGACTGTTGAAGAATGTGAGTACATGACTCACGTCCCATATGCTAGCGTAGTTGGTAGTCTGATGTATGCTATGGTGTGTACACGACCAAATTTATCACAAGCTGTCTCTATGGTCAGTAGGTATATGCATGATCCGGGACAGGGTCATTGGGAGGCAGTGAAGTGGATTCTGCGGTACATTAAAGGTACAATAGATGTTAGTTTGGTATTCGAGAAGGATTCCACAAGAAAGCAGGATTGTATCGGGTATGTTGATTCCGATTACGCCGGTGACCTCGACAAACGCCGGTCCACAACGGGGTATGTATTTACATTATCTCAAGCATCGGTTAGTTGGCGCTCTATTCTACAGTCTACCGTTACATTGTCTACTACAGAGGCCGAGTACATGGCCAAGACGGAGGCTATGAAAGAGGCAATTTGGCTTCAAGGCTTGCTTGATGACTTGGGGATTGATCAGGATCTACTAAAGATTTATGATAGTATGAGTGCTATTTATTTAGCCAAGAATCAGGTGTATCATGCACGGACGAAGCACATTGATGTCAGGTTCCATTTTGTTCGGGAGATTCTCGACAAGGGTGATATTGAGTTGCTGAAGATTCACACAACGGAGAATCCCGCCGACATGCTTACCAAGGTGGTCTCAAGAGTCAAGTTTACACATTGTAAAGCATTGCTCCATATCCTTCATGTTACATGAGCTTGTTGAAACTCCTTTGGATGAACTACGGATGGCTTGATCCCTTGGGCAGGGTACGTAGGCAACCACACTGGTGCAGCCACTTTCGAGTCGACAGATCCTATATTTCAGTTCGGCTCAGATTTGAGAAATCTTCACCGAGATGGAGAATTGTAAGAAGAGAGAAAGTCGAGGAAGTCGACGACGACAAGGATCAGCAGCAGCAGGGACCGGTCGACCGGACCGGTCGACCAGTGTGCACCAACGTGCACAGGCTGTTGCGGTCGACCGCCTGGTCGACCGCCTGACATTGCTTAACTCTCGTTAGGCACGATCGACCGGCACGGTCGACCGGCGCTTGGGTCGGTCGACCAACCGGTCGAATCTGGGCTGATCTGATTGAATTCGGGAAGTTTTCTGAATTGGCAACCAGCCTAATAAGGAATCTGATTCTCCTAGGGTTTCCTTGGGTATATTAGAGAGGCAGAGTCCTCTTAATATGTATTGCTTGCAATTTGTATTGATTATCAAATTAATAAAGAAATATCTCTTCCTTGCCTCGAGGACGTAGGCGAAATTGGTCGAACCTCGTTAAAATCTTGTGTTTGTTTTTCTCCCATTGTTCAATTATTCTTACTGTTGATAGTACTTCTATATTGCATCTGTGGCTTAAGAGTTCCTCTAACTGGTTGTTGATCTGAGCGCAACACTAGATAGGCTCGTCCATGAATGGATCAGAAGGAATATCAAAAGTACATCTATATGGGACCAGGTCCTTAACATTAAAAGTGCAACTGATGCCAAAGTTAGGTGGGAGATCCACCACATAAGCGTTTGAATTGATCTTCTTGAGGATTCAGAATGGTCCTGCGCTTTGCGCGTGTAATTTCTTCACGGTTTTTGGAGAAAATTGCTTGGGTCTCATGTGAATCCATCACATAGTCACCAACATTAAATATCCTCAATTTACAATGTAAATCAGCAGAAGCTTTATAATCAACATTATTTTTTCATTACCTTCTCTCTGCTCTCCTTATGTAGTGCACATATATGAGATGCAAATGTCTATACAGAATCTGACACCCTAGAATGATGATAGGGCATGGGAACTAAATTAATTGGCTACCTAGGTTTAAAGATAGTTGCTACTTCAAATAGATTAAGACATGTAGTCCTATTGATATAACTATTGTATGCAAATTCAGCTATAGGTAAGATCAGATCTCAAGTTCTCAAGTTTTTCCCAACGAGACACCTAAGGAGATTTCCTAAGGTTCGATTGACTACCTCGGTTTGCTCATCTTTATGTGGATGAAAGGCGGTCGAGAATTTCAGTTTGATTCTCATCTTGTGCCACAACATTTGCCAGAAATAACTAACAAACTTAATATCCCTGTCAGACACCATGATTTTGGGCAACCCATGCAATTTGATAACATTATCAAAGAAAAGGACCGTTGCCCGGGATGCATCTGATGTTTTAGAGCACGAAATGAAGTGAGTCATTTTGAAAAATTTATCAACCACTACTAGGATAGAGCATGCTTTTTCTGTGTTTTTGGTAATCCTAATATGAAATCTAAGCTCACGTCCTGCCAGAGACAATTGGGTACAGAGAGAGGAGTGTATGATCCGGCAATTTGTTTCTTGTTTGGCCAGTTGACACGTGTGACACTGATCAACGACCTTAGCAACATTCTTTTTCAAGCTCGGCCAGTAGAATTTGTGCTCAATAATAATGTTTAAAATAACGATAACGTAATAATAGATAACATTTTTCTTCTGTTATGTTAACATAGGTTATAATGTAACGCATAACGTAAGTTACACGATTTAATATTTATTAAATAAAAATAAATATATATACTATATTTAAGAATTTTTATAAATAGGAAAATAATTTTAAAAATCTAAAAAATATATCAAAACAATATATATCACATTTAGCAAGTCTCATAACAACTTTTAGCAAGTATCACAACAATTATTCACATTCACAAGTTATAATTCATAATTTCATCTACACAACAACAATATGATCCGCATATTTATTATAATTCATATTTTTTAGCCATGTTATTCAATCTACACAAAGATTCATAACTCAATCTATAATAATTCATAATTCAATATAATTCATAATTTTTTAGTCATACTATTCATTATAATTCATAACTCAATGTACAATATGTTATTCAATTATACTCTCGTGTCCTTCACTCTCTCTGATATTTTACCCCTATCTCTCTATGCTCTCTCCCCTTATCACTCTCTCTGCTCTCTCCCTTCAATCTCTATCTCTCCCCTCACGATCTCTCTCGGCTTTCTCTCCTGTCTCTCTCCCTCGGGAGAGAGCATAGAAAGATCAAGAGAGAAAGAAGAGAAATCCGGAGAGGGAGAGAGCAGATAAAGATCGGGAGGGAGGGAGAGAGAACCGGGGGGATTGAAGAAAGAGAGATTGAGAAAGAGAGAGCTTACATGTACTTGGAGACATAGAGAGCAGATAAACCACCGCTTGGAGACGACGCCAGCGAGAACCACCATGACAGAGAACCACCAATGTGGTTCTTCTTTTATTGTCGATCAGAGGGAGGTATGCCTTCTTCTTTCTTCTCAGCGCCGAACGAGGAGATGACGGGAAGGTTTTAGAGAGGACGACGAGCGAGCGAATTTGGAAGATATTTTTTGCCATAGATCGGGAGAATATAGGGGTTTATAAAATGTCGATTTGCACCATAACGTAGGTTACAGAACGTTACATTAATAACATAACATAACGTAAGTGATAGGCAAAATAACCATAGTTATCAAATATTGTATTTTTTAGACCTGTTACATAATGATTGGTCGGCATTACGTTATATAACGAGTTATAACGGGTTTTTTAAAACACTGCTCTACAGCTTCAATCGTCTTGCTCTGGCCGAAGTGTCCAGTTAAACCTCCTGTATGCACTTCCCAAGAGAGAGTCCCTGATGGATGTACAAGGAATACATAGCTTACGGAACCTGAATAGATATCCATCTTATAATAGGAATCTGTCTATCTCTCGAACAGAACTGTCCCATAACGCGACGTACATTTCCCCAAAGTCAGGACACAATTCATACTCCTCCCTCATTCTCTCGAACCCAGTCACTTCTGCGCTCATAGCTATCAAAATCATAACACGACGGCTGAGCGCATCAGTAACCTTGTTTTCCACTTCTGCCTTGTACTTGAGGACAATGTATAGTCCTGGAGGAATTTCACCCACTTACTGTGTCGCGCATTTAGTCTCTTTTGGGAGTTGAAATATTTCAGCGCCTCGTGATCCGAATACAGTACAACTCCTGTAATAGCAGGTAATGTCTCCAGTAGCGCAACACTTGCACAGCCGCGTAGAATTCTTTATCATACGTGGAGTATCGCTGTGGGCGTTATTTAACTTCTCGTTGAAATAGGCAACAGGATGATTCTCTTAACTCACGACACACCTATCGCTAGCCTTGATGCGTCACATGTTACTTCAAATACCTTCGAAAATCTAGGGACGCATAACAGTAGTTGCGGTTATCATCCTCTTAATCTCGATAAAAGCCCTAGTGGCGGCAGGAGTCCACTGAAATCCCTCACTCTTTAAATAGTCGGTTATTGGTGTCGTAATAGCACTAAAGTTCTTTATAAACTGACAGTAAAAAGTGGCCAACCCGTGAAAACTCCAGACTTCCCTAATTGTTCGGGATTGCGGCCACTCGGTACTGGCTTTCACCTTCTCAAGGTCCGCAAAAACTCCCGCAGAAGAAACAACGAATCTTAGGAAGACAACCCCGTCGGTACAGAAAGCATATTTCTTTGAGTTTACATAAAACTTCTCAGCTTGGAGTGTGCGAAGGACCTGCCTCAGATGGTCCACATGTTGCTCTTGAGTTTGGCTATAAATCAGTATATCGTCAAAGTATACCACTACGAATTTACTGAAATGACCAAAATAATTGAGTCATCACTCTCATGAAGGTGTTAGGAGCATTAGACAGTCTAAAGGACATAACCAACCATTCATACAACTCGTCCTTAGTTTTAAATGCAATCTTCCATTCGTCCCCTGGTCGGATTCTAATTTGATGGAACTCTTAAGTCAATCTTGGAGAAGATTGTAGCACCTGTCATCAGATCCAGCATATCATTAAACGGGGGATTGAGAAACGATACTTGACGGTGATTTTATTGATTGTGCGGCTATTCACACACATTCATCATGTGCTATCCTTCTTTGGCGTCAAAAGTGCGAGAACTACACACGGGCTCAAATTTTCTTTGATGAATCCCTTGTCAAGTAACTCTTCTACCTGCCTTCTAACTCTGCATGCTCGGCAGTGTTCATTTTGTAATGGGACAGGTTTGGCAAAGTTACTCCTAGGACTAAGTCAATGACATATTAAATGTCTCTCATGGGAAGCAACTCACCGAGCAGATCTTTTCGGAGGATTTCAGAGAACTCTTCCTGGTTGGTGTAATGTGTCCGAGAATCTGCACCTCGATATTTGGTTCAGCCTCTGAGCCACGAGTGCATAACAAGTAGATCCCTCATTCAAACTCTTTTCAATTTGATCGTGGTTAATCAAATTCATTACTATCTTATCTTCGCCCTTATCACTCTTCTTTCTAGGAATTAAAGCATCCACTTTTTCTTTGCATTGTCAACCCTTTTTCTTGTTTTGGAGGTTTCAGTTGATTGGGCATCAGCTTTACCTTCTTGCCGTTATGAACAAATGAGCATTAATTAGTACGTCTATATATGATCACATCTAAATCAAACAACCATGGTCGTCTCAAAATAATATGACCAACATTCACAAGGAGTATGTCACACCACACATTATCTGTGTATGTGGCAAATTGGATGAAAATTTGACATCCGTCCTGATCATCTCTGGACGTAGCATCGATCCACGTAACATTATAGAGGTTTGGATGCTTCACCGATTTCATCCCCAAGGTGGTGATTAACTTTGATGCAACGACGTTGATGCAACTTTCATTATCTACTATCACTTTGCAGCTCTTATTCTCAATTTTTGTGCAGGTCTGAAAGATGATTGTTCTTCTCTAGTCGTTAGGTTGCTCAAGCTAGGCTAAGGTGCACCTAACTACACCTAACTGGGCTTGATCTAAACAAGGAGTTAAGTTCGTCTCTCCTACAGTTCTAATGCAGCCATTGAATTCATTTCTTCAACAGAGGCATCCGAGTCATCTTGTCGTTGCACGACCACTTCGATATCACCCATTTCTTCTACATCTTCAATGTAAATTTCCACTAAGCTCGTCTTGGTTTGGCTCGGACACTGGCTGACAAAGTGTCAATACCCTTAACACCTATAGCATTGAATCCGCAGGTTGACCTTTACAGGTTCACTAATTGTCCTCTCGAAGGTCACCGACTTTGCACTAGAAAAACCTACTGATTTAACGCTAGAAGAGCTGGAGCAGGTTTGCGCGAAACAGGAAAGGACCGGCTAAAACTTAACTTGCTAGTGTTTGCGTCCTTAGAGTTGTCCCTAAACTTGGTTCGAGGGAAGTAAGATCTTCTAGACTCATCTAAATAGGTGATTAGTGATAAGCATGCTCTAGAGTCGTGATGTCTAGAGCGATGAGCTCTCGGCGGTAGTCATCCCTAAGACCTCCTAAACCTAGATAGGGTCTGTTCGGGAGATTCTAACTCGATTGCTCTGCATCGATTCAAATATTCATTAAACTTAACAATGTAATCGATGGTTGATTTGTTTCCTTAAGTCAATCTATTCCACTTGTCTAGTAATTGTTGACTGAATGATGGTGGAACGTACTTCAATATAAGCTTCTCTTTCATACTTTTTCAAGTCTCCACGGGGTTTTCTCTTTTATGCCTCATCATTCTCTCCAGGTTTTTTCAATACTGTCTGGCTTGTGCCGTTAGTTTCATCACGGCAAATCGAAATTTTCTAGACTTAGACATGTCATGCCAATGAAAGTAGCGGTCCATGGCCAACTGCTAGTCTATATAAACTTGAGGATCCAAGCACCTGTCGAAGGAAGGAGCATCAACTTTAACGCTTTTGATATATTGGGCATCAATGTCAGCTCTGTTGTAGGGTTAAGCTCCCTCTCGCCTGAGTGACCTACTGTCATTTCGAGAATTGTCCTCATCTGTGGCTCTCCTTCGATTGGTTTCTATTCTATCAAGTGAGTTGCTAGGTTCTTACAATTGACATCAACTTGGTCTCTAACTTTTTGTAGTTGTTGGTCCATCTCTTCCATCTTATCAATGAGTATGTTAATTGTATCATAAAAGCTAGGGTCCATTGGTGCAGAAGTTTCTCCTACAGGAAAAATTCTACAGCTTCTAGTAGGCATGCAAGTTCCTAACTCTAAATGCAAACTATCCTAAAGTGAGGTGTATGTTATGCCAGGGAGTCAGAAATAAATCAATAATAAATAATACCAATACTAAGCTATGTAGATTAACACGTGATTAATAAGATGTAATGTAGAGACAATGACAAAATGCACATACTAACACAGTTAGTTTCAAATCTGGTCAAGTGATCACATATTCAAACTACAGTTAATATCAAGTAAGGTTACAACTAAAGGTTAGAATCACACAACTCACCATTTAGCGAGCAGCAATCGATAGGTTCTACTTTGCGACAGATTGAATGAGCTAACTACCTCAATTAAGTGACAGAAATAACTGAACAGAATTTTTAAAAATTACCTGAGCTGACCGAAGCTCAAACATGTACTTGACTATCGTAGATGCTAGTGTTGGTCGTCACGAACCTGCTGATTCAAAACGGCTCGATTTGATCTTGAAATGCGCTCAAAATGGCCTTTGGAAGCACTGAGTTACTTCTGAGCTGAGTCAGTTCACACTGAGCGGAGTCAACTAGTCGATTCACTGGTTTAACTCAGTAATAACGTCAATACTGACATCAGCGGCACGGGTCAGTTCACATTGAGCGAGTCAACTAGTCGATTCACTGGATTAACTCAGTAATAACGTCAACACTGACATCAGCGGCATGGTCGAGTTTGGTTGAATGAATTAAAAAAAACTTTACAGTTAAAACCTCTTGGGTGTGCTCTTGAGTTTTGTGTGTGAAGTTCGTTGTGTAAGAGATGTGAAGCCCGTGGTATAAGGAGTGCAAAGCTCAAATCAATTCGGTTTTTATTTCTAAACACTAATTTCTCTTTTATATTTTCTTGTCAATCTTAATTCCCATTTTTAGATTGAAGGTGATTGCAAACCTCCCTATTACATCACAAAGCTTTTCTCATTGATCAACAAGATAGAGAGGAGATTTAATGGAGTTAGGGAAGGGTTGGTGATGGGGAATCAAACAGTCCAGATTTGGCAGGATTTAAGATTTTATTTAAATTTAGATTTTAGTAGATTTGAATGCAATTTAGGAGTTAATTGAATTAGATTTGGGTAGATTGTTTATCAATAATTGCACGTATGGTGCACGTTTGTAGGCTATATATAACCATGTAGTGAATTTTGAAAATAATAAACTATTGATTGAAAATTTGGCTATTAATTTTGATTTAATCTACTTTTGATTGAGTCAACTGGTGATGAGTCAAGATCTGAGTTGTGATCCGTGATCATGTGCTAAATTCAAAATTTTAGTTTTGATCTCACATCATTATTATATCAGAGTCGAAATTCCTGCTTTTCACATCCATCTTCTTCTGTTTTAGTTTTTTTTTAAAAATTCAGAAAAGAGTGAAAAAATAAAAAAAATAGAAAAGAAAGAGAATTAAAAAAAGGGCATCATTGTTCGTCCTCTCCACTCAGCCCTAACCTTAATCTCGCCACCGCCACCTTCATCTTTGTGACCTGACGACCTAGCCTTCGTACCACTGCGACACCCCCAACCTCCGCCAGATGTGCAGCCTCCCCTCTCTTCCTCTACATCCGCTGCGAAGCCACCAAAAGCATTGTCGTCTTCACCCCAGATCTCATCGTCATCCTTCGCTTCGCCAACGGCAGCCATCATCAACTCGACAACCACCAACATCAGATCCTCATCTTCGACATCAAATCAACATGTGATCCTTAATGCCAGCCCCTAAGCTTAATGCCAGCCCCTGAAGCTTCAGATCCTATTGTCGACGACAACCTGCAGGCTTCCACCGCCTTCGACATTAACCCTCCACCACCTTCATCGTCAACGGAACCCCCCAGATCATCGTGTCACCCTCGTAACACTTCAGTGAAGCTGCCGTTACATCCTCCAAGAACTATCTGCCACCAAGATCCACGCGTCGCAGGCCCTCGCAGCACCACCTCTGCAGAGTCTGTTTCCCCGACAATGAAGCCTTCCCCCCTCATTGACGCCCACTGCTAGATCTCATCGTCTACCTCTCAGATTTCCACCAACCTCACGATCGTCACCAACCTCGTCTTCGACAATCAACGTCTTTGTGGTCGTCATCCCTCAGCATCGTCGTCATCCACTGTCGCCACCTGATAGGGGTTTTCAAACCCTAGCTGCGAACAGGATAAAAGAAGAGAAAGTGGGTTGCGGGTCTGAGGTTTCAAACCCATTCCAAATTAGCCTGATTTGAATCATATCGGGTTTAAGTTGGGCCATTACCATTCGGGTTTGGACCCACATTAACCCAACCCGAACCCGACCCGTTTCCTTAAGTCAACCAGGCCCAGTTCATTTAAACCCGACCGGTCCAACTGAGTCAGACCGGGCTGAGCCAAAACCAGTGCTGAGCCGAGCCTGTTCGAACCCGAGTCAACTTGGACAAACTCAGTGAATCAGTTTAGTCTGCAGCAACATAATCATAGTTCAGAGGATGTTTCTCACCCTTTTAGAGTCTGTTTCGAACTTTATTCGAAGCATTGTGTTCGTAACTAAGTTCAGAAGTTACTGAAAAGAGTTCACAACTTTTGGACATCATATTTAACTTCTACAAGCCTCTGTTTGATGTCGGTATTGTTCATGCGGCTGAAGATCAGCGTTTCAGGCCCGTTTTAAGTCTGATCTAAGCTAAGTTCGAGTCATTGAGATTTCTTGGGTAACTTCTGATCTTTATGTTTTCTCCATGGGCTTTTACTTTTGTGATATATATACACACACACACACAACACACACACACACTGATGGTATGAAAAGAAAGCTGAACATGATATGTATATGGCTCTCATATTTTTTGGTTTTAATGATCATTGTGGGTATAAGAAGTGGGAAAGTAATTTTGAAGTTTTCTTCAGGTATTTTGTTCTGACATCTGAGTAGAAGTACCACTATGCCCAAATGAAGCTGGTTGGATTGGGAGTGAAAAGATAGCCATATTGACGATCAGTATTAGTTTATCTTACAAGATCATCTTCGTACTTTGTATGCTCTACATTTTTTATGCATCTGAGGTAGATTGCGAAGAGTCTGATGTGGAGCATAAACCCGAGCCGGGGAAATCAAAATTTAGCGACCTAGTTGCTGAATATAAGGAGATCCTAGCTAGCATGAGAAAGCTCTTAGCAAGCTATGCTGCAAAGGTTGATTTAGATTCAGAGCCTTCAGCCCTTGTCGAGCCAGACATTATTGATAAGTCAGAGTCAGAAGCTGTTAATGAGCCACAGTCAGAGCCAAGTTATTGCTAAGTTGGTGCCACTGTAAGAAGAGATTCCTCACGGCCCACAGAAATTGAAGAGCTTCCTATTGAGACCCTTATATATTTTTGAGTAGCGCCTACCATAGAACTAGTATCATCTTTGGTCATTATGAGGACCTCATTATCCTTGAGATTACCTGATGTGTATGACTCTTTACATTTTTCTACAGGAGACAATTCCATAAGAGATTGGTGCCTTGATATGCGGGTTAGTTTTTAGTGAAGTTGAATTGCACGATTATGTTGCATGTATTTTGTTCGAGCTACCATCAAATGCGACCGATTTGTCACGGAAGCCAGTTTCACCTCCACCACTTTGATTCAACCAAAGGCATCAGTGTAATTTTACCTACCACTAATTCATCGGGGACGAATATTTTCAAACCAGGGAGAATGATGGAGAATCAAACGGTCCAAATTTAACAAGATTTAGGATTTTATTTAAATGTAGAGTTCAGTAGATTTGGTTGAGATTTAGAAGTTATTTGAATTAAATTTGAGTAGATTTGAGTTTATCAATAATTGCACGCATAGTACACGTTTTGTAGGCTATATTTAGCCAAGTGAATTTTGAAAATAATGAATTATTGATGGAAAACTTGATGTTGGTTTTGATTTGATCTACTTTTGATTGAGTCAACTGGTGGTAAAACTAAGATCTGAGTTGCGATTCATGATCATATACTAAATTCAAAATTCAGTTTTTGATCCCACAACAATTAGGCTTTATTCAAAAACCTAGCTCTTGTCCACTTTCTAAATCTCTCGGAGGGAGTGCGAAATAGAACAGTAAGTGGTGAACAATGGAAAAGCAGAATATTGGGAAAAGGAAGAGTGAGCAATGGAAACTGGAAGTGAATGTCATTTGAGAAATATTTCATCAATTGTTTCTCTTGCATACGCCCTTTCCTTATTTTTCACTCTTTTTTCTTCCTAAAAATTGTTGTATCGCATAGGCGGCGCCCTAGCCTAGTCAACTAGACGGTGTCTCTGCCACCGGACTCCGCCCAATGTCTTTTGACAACATTAAATAAAAGATAATAGACCATAAAATGAAAATAAATGAATAAATTTTAAAGTTCATATTATCAAAACCATAACATGTCCTATAGTTTCAAATCAACATGTGAAGACTACGGGCCTGTTTGTTTCGTTGCAAAACGTCGCAAGTCGTAAGTCGTAAAATGAGAATGGAAAAAGTGAACTGTGGGAGAGAATATTATTGTGTTTTACGGTGTTTGGTTGATAAAGTGAAGTGTAAATGGAAAAGTATATTGTGTTTTACGGTGTTTTGGTTGAAAATTTTAAAGTGTAAATGGTAAAGTATATTGTGTTTTACTGTGTTTGGTTGGTAATGTAAAAGTGTAAGTGGAAATTTTGACCACAAAATTAACTGTACAGTGATTTAAATATTATAATACTATTAAATTAAATCTACTATTACAAATTAAATTGTATTAATAAATTTGAGATAAAAATTAATAATCTTAATATTTTATTTATAACAATAATATTAATAAAATATTAGTATAAATAGTAAAATATTATTAAAATATTAACTAATAAATAATATAAAATTTTAAGAAAATCTAAAGAACATTCATAAAATTTTAAGAATACTAATAAATATAATATTAAAAAATCTTACAAAAATAATAAAATATATTATAATATTATAATATTAAAAATACTTGAAATTATTATAATATAAATTTTATTGTAATATTATAGAAATATAAATTAACAAAGTAAAATATAATTATAATTTAATAATAATTATCATTATAGTATTATTATACTGAATTATTATTACAATATTAACATAATAAAATATTAATATAATAATAAAATATATTTGATTAATAAAGTAATTTTTTATATTAAATAAATAATTAAATATATAGTAAAGTATAATATTGTTATATTAATAAATATTAACTCTAAATAAAATAATAAAAAATGGAATAAGTATTAATAAAATAATAAAATATTAAATTAAAATATTAAATATTAAATATTAAAACAATATTAAAACAATAAAAAAATTAAAGATTAAAATATAAATCATTAAATAATTAAATAAGAAATTGAACACTATTTAAAATATTAAATATTTAATAATTTAAATTATATATTGATTATCAATAACTGTTTTGAACTATAAATGTACTACAAGTGAGAGTTACATGACCACAAAATTAACTGTAGCAACTGCAAGTGGAAAATATGAGTGTAAAAGTGAGATTTAGATGACCACAAATTTAACTGTAGTAACTGTAAATGGGAAAAGAAGAGTTACATTTTGCAACTTGTTTTCAGCGAAACAAACAACGGAAAATGAAAAAAAGTTTTACGACTTGCATTTTGCGGCGTTTTTGCGACGAAACAAACACGCCCTACATGGAAACTGATCACGCCTTTTATGCAAATATACTCCAAGAAATGAATTCCTTGTTGGAGACCAAAACTGGCCTAGATAGGTTTGGGCTTTGAAGCGCAATAAACCATGGCTTTCATGCAAAAAAACATAGCATTTCACAACTTACTTCTGAGGTTGACATGGATTTGTGGTGACTACAATATGAGAAATGCTATAAAGCCTCATATTCAACCTTCTCTAAAGCACCTCTTAGAAGTTTTTTCTGTTTCGATGCAGCCTACTCACCTTCTCATATAATTTGAACTCCTTATCGCTTTACATAGACTACAACTTCCACATATCGTCAATGAAACTCTCCACAAAACTATAGCCTAACCATAGTTACTAGAAACTTTATATACAAGAGGGGCACTGATGTAATACGAGAAGGGGGAAAGGAAGAAAAAGGGAAGAAATTAAGATTTTGTGGGGATAAAGATGTTTTCGGGCTTCAGCACCTAGGAGATCTCTCTCCCACTCCGCACATCACCATGCAACGATTAAATTTGTAAAGTAAATCACCATGCTTCCACAAAAAAGGGTTTAAATTAATTCATCATCTGAATAATTAACTACAAGTGTTGGCCTTATATAAACTCCTACAAAGAAGACTTCCATATCATAACTGATGTGGGACTAAAAACATAGTAAATAAAATAAAACAAAAAAAAGAGACTACTAAATAATAGCTAAAGCGATCCCCATCATTCTCCCTGGCTTAAAAGTATTCATCTCTAGTGAATGCAGTAGTGACAGGTTAGCAGGGACGACTGGGTAGAACTGTACCACATCTCACATCAATCAGGCCAAGGTGGTGGTCCGAAAAGCAACGTTATGCATCATGCTTGAGTCACGGTAGTGGAGGTGAAACTGATTTCCGAGACAGATCGGTCGCAGTCGGAGGTAACTCGAGCAAGATAAATGCAGCAAAACAACTCAAATCTGCTCCGTTGAAACTGAACCGCATACCACGATGCCAAACTCCTGTAAACCTGCCTCATTCAGAAAGATCCGCAACGGGGCGTACACGTCAGGCAGCCTCAGGGATAAGGAAACCCTAATAGCTAGTGAAGACGACAATAACTCCATGGATAAACTCTGCCATATGATTTATATGGGTCTCAATAAGAGACTCTTCCATTTCTGGCTCTGGATCTGGCTAATCGACAACTTCAGGATCTAGCTCTGGTTCTAACTCATCAACAATTTTTAGCTATGGCTCAGGCTCATTAACAACTTCTGGTTCTTTAACATCATCAATAGGGACACTATTGATGTGTCGACTTTCACCTTATGACTCTATACTTTTTAATGTGGAATTACAATCCTGAGCTAGTCTGATGAAGATCTGATCTGCTGCTCAAAAGCTTTGAAATCTTCTCAGCAACTCCTGGACTCAGCTGCAAATCAACGCTTCAGACGAATTTCGAATTGGACTCCGAACGGGCCTGAAACTTGGCTCCAGAACGTTATTGTACAGCTGTTGTGAACAGTGGCGGCTCAGATGAGCCGATAACATCAGCACGGCTCTGCTGACGTCAGCACGACTTGGATGACGTCAGCAGTAGTTCACGTCACGGCGGCTCAGCGCGGCCTGAGAGGCGGCTCTACGACTTGGGTCGGCTCGGGTTGAGCTGATGACGTCAGCTCTAAGTTGCTGACATCAGCACGGCTCGGGTCAGATCTGAGTCTGGTCGGGATTAGGATGAACCCCCTTGAGTCTGGGTTTAACTAAACCCTGTGATATCGATCTTTAATTGAACCTGATTTCTTTTTAAACCTGAACCCGCTTCAAACCCTTATCTTCTTCAATCCAATCCGAGGGATCAGAACACCCTGGCAGAGATAGCAACCCTCGTGAGCAGCGACGACGTCGGCGAGGGCTGGCGATGTCCCAGGACGAGGGCGAGGCATGGAGGAGGTGGTCATGTTGGGATGAGTGGTGATTTGGTGGGTCGGCGGCGGCACTCGAGGAAGGCGGAGGACTTGAGACGGTGGAGGAGGTCTGAACGAGGTCGACGAAGGTCGACGGTGGCAGAGGAGTTGGTAGATCTGGTCGGCATAGGTTCGATAGCTCTGTCAGAGCTCGTGATGGTCTGGCGAGGGCCCTAGTGATGACGATTGGTGACGGCGAGGGCAAGAGAAGGATGGAGAGGTCATCGGAGGCGAGGATGTTAGAGGGGCTGGTGGAGGACTGCAATGCTGATGGGTTAGGGTTTTGCTAAGGTTGGAGATGAAGAGAAGAGAGAGATGGCGATAGAAGAACAGTACACGATTTTGATTTTTTTTTTAAATTAGAGAAGAGGAAGATAGACAGATCTAGAATTTTGTAGAGGAGGCTAGGGTTTCTATAGAGGGGAATATTTTGTAAAGGAAGAAAAGATCAGGATTTTAGCTTTGATACTCAGCTGATGTAATATGAGATAGGGAAAAGAAGAAAGAGAGAAGAAAATAAAGTTTAAAAGGGATAAACATAAATTCGGGCTTCAGCACCCGGGAGATCTCTCTCCCACTCTTACATCACCATGCAAAAATTAAATTTATAAAGCAAATCACCATGCTTCCACAAAAAGAGGGTTTTAAATTATTTCATCATCGTCTGAATAATCAACTACAAGCATTGACCTTATATAGGCTCCTACAAAGAAGACATTCCCATCATAACCGACGTGAGACTAAAAACACACTAAATAAAAAAAACAACAAAAAAAGATTACTAAATAATAGCTAGAGCGATTCTGATCAGACACTTGTATCCATTGAAACCAGTTTCAAACACTGACCATATTCCGTTGCAAGATTGTTTTACCATATGGCATTTAAAACCTACAACACAGTTTCTTACAAAACATTATGCTTTTACTATCAGTACATTTTTTTTTGTGACTCATGCAACATGCCTGGAAATTTGTTACAAAACATTATGCTTTTACTATTTTGACATGCTCGAAAACCAATATTTGAAAACTTTTGTAAAAATAATATATATTTTTTTTGAAGAAAATAATTGATAAATTGGTAAATCTTTTATAGAAAAAATTCTAAAAACAAGCGTTATATATTAAAAAAGGTTTGCAAAAATGTAGGAGAAAATTCCCAGGGGAATTTATCTACACTTCAATCTATAACAAGGATTAAAAGAGAGTAACAGAGACAATACAAAGACTAATTTTTACATGAAACTCAATTTGGGAAAAATCACAGAGAGGAGGGAGAGATTCATTATTTTCAGGAGGTTACAGTGAACTCAGCAAAGCTAAAACTCATATCTAATCTCTGAATACAATGGAATAATAGTTTGGGGAAGGTCTCTTCTCTCTATTGGAAAGGAAGTCTTCTTTTGAGTAATTTTTCCTTCTCCCTTCCCTCTTCTTTTAGTGTATATATACCCAAGGAGGCTTCATTAGCAGTGCGAGTCATCCGGATTTCAATAACTGCATGATCTACATGTTGTGTGATTCTTCTGTAACGGCTTAGATTTTGTCCTTGATGGCAAGAGCGATTTATGCTACCTTAACAGTCCGCGTTGGAGTAGGGAGTCGTTACAACATTTGAAACGTGGGATAATCTGGCAGCGTAATAGACTTTGTGAACATAGGCGGATACTAATGGAGTTGGTTGCAGCAGTCACCTAGCTCGGGACTAAAGAACTGGTCTCGGGGTGGAGATGTTCTCGGAAGGAGAAGCGTCCTCAGGGCAGCAGATTCCTCAGGAGGATGAGTGTCTTCGGGACGGTTTACTCTTCGAAAGGAGGAATGTTCCAGGGAACGGGTAGGCGATGTTCCCAGGGAGAAGCATTGCTTGGCGTACGCTATTGTTTGTCTTCGGGAGTTTCTGATGAGGGATACATGTCCTGATCTTATGTTGGTCAAAAATTGACCACTAAAGATGCCCCTTCGTGTACTCTTTCTCCAGGCCTCAAGGAGAAAGAGTGAAGCGGACTGATTTAGTTTCTGAACTTGAGGAGTTAAGACAGTGCTTGCATGTTGTAGGGGTTGGTCAAAATGTCTTCGCATTCTGCGCCCTCTTTGGAAACTGGTGAAGACGGCTAAAAAATTAATGGCAAATATCCTGACTTCATGGTGGACGAGATCTTGTAGCAGTGACGCTCGATATCTCGATGATCTGATGTGCCGAAAATCTCTAGACATGGACCAAATTTTTGGGGATTGAAATTTTGAATGGGAGATGCTCCCATTCATAAACAGGGCTGATCTGTGAGGGGAGATCTGCTCATCTTCTAAATACTTCTTTCTTTCAAAATTCTCACTCTGATGGACTGCGATGTCTTTCTTCTCCTTTGTCCGGTGGAGGAAAAAAAGGTGGAGATGGTGGGGCTCTCGTTGCTCGGGAGTCTACACGGTGTGATATGTCAGTCATCGTGATGAGCCTGTCATGATACGTCAGCCATCGTGACGGAGCTTCATCATCTGGGGCGACTGTATGTTGGCACATTTCGGTTGGAGCTGATGATCTGACTCCTCATTTGCCGATTTTTTTAGGAGGTAGGCGTCGTTCTTAAGAATCTGACGCTCCCTCCATATAGGGTATAGAGGACGGAAGAATGGGTACTCTTAACAGGTGCGTCAGCGGGTGCCTAACAGGTGCGTCAGCGGGTGCTTCTTGTGCCTGAGCCTGACCCTCTGCCTAAAAGCATCGCGGTTGAGAGTAATATTCTTCCTTCTGGTATGTTCTGCAGGAGTCCTATGGCTGGAAGTTGATGCCTCCCTCTTGGAGGGCTTCAAGGGCATCGCAACGGTAGTCAGTGCACGTCAAGCTCCTTGTAAGGGGCGTGTATCTGCTCAGTGAGATACAGTTACCTGCTCTAAGAACTGCCGCGAGGATGAAGATTGCCCTCGATAGATCTCCCCCAACAAACAAGCCTTTGTTGTTCCTGTGTCGGGATCTGTAAATGGTGGCAGGACAGGTTCTTGTATCCCCTATATTTCCTTTCAGAAAGTAAACATAAAGATGTAGAGAATCTTATATATTTCACTTGTCAAATGTAACGACATAATGAATTTTAATGAAATGTATATGGAAATGACTGAGTTGTCTAGATCTTGCCAGATTTGTATTCTGGAATGTCCATACCTTTTTGAAGGCTTGACTTCCGGATGGAAAGAATATGACGTGTCTGCTATACAGTCTCCGAATGATGTTTTCATCTCCGAGAGTACAGGCATTTATCCCCGAGTGAACTGAGAATTTCAGTCACGAGGTTGTACTAGTGTAAGGACTCGGGGCACCATCCTAAAAGACTAGCCTTCTAGGTGGAGTAACCCAAATCTTTATATACCCAAGACCATCCTCATGTCTAGCCGATGGGGACTATTTGTTCGACACAAATCCCAACAATCCCCCTCTCGAACAAACAGTCTCCCTGTAAGCTCATCTTCACACTTGGAAGACATGCTCTATCGAGATCGAGTTCACTGCATTTCAGCACACGCCTTAGGTGAAGCCCGGCATCGCAGGACTCCGTTGCCAATCTCGAGAGCTCAACTAGTTTTACAGGGACTTTATTGCGCCTAACAAAGAGTCTCACTGTAAGCTCATCTTCACACCCGGAAGATATATGCTCATCAAGGTTACTTTCCTTCACTTCGTTTGCTCATACACTCCTTACGTGAAGCACTGGAGAACATAAACTGTTTTCACTCGAGAGCTCAATTTATTATAGATCCTTCTTAACAGGGGCCCTATTGCGCCTTCCGTTGTACCTTGGGGGATCAAACATCACCCACACACACGACTAAATTCGGGGCATGGCTCTGATACCATTTGTAAGGACTCGGGGCACCATCTCAAAAGACTAGCATTCTAGGTGGAGTAGCCCAAATCCTTATATACGTAAGACCATCCCCATGTCTAGCTGATGTGAGACTATTTGTTCGACCCAAATCCCAACAACTGGGCCGAGAGGCGCTGATCTCCTAGCGAAGTGAGGACTTCAGCAACGGAGCTGATAGGAGCCGGAGGCTGGTGTTGGTGATATCATTCTCGAGCGAAAATTTCCCTTCTCGAAATGCACAAGCATAAGATTCTGAGTGAGGGAAGCCCTCAGCTGTAGAGCTGGACAGGCAGTTGCTCAATTGAGAATGATTCTTCCGAGGGCAGTTGCCCAATTGAGGATGAGCCTTTGAAACTCAGCGATAGGTGTTTGTATTGTAATTCTCGAGTGGGGGCTTACCACATTGGAATACATACAAACTGGCAGCAACCCAACCAAGGATTAACCTTCCGAAAAGGTAGTTGCCCGGTAGGGATGAATTTTCCGAACGGTAGTTACCCACCAGGGATGAGCCATGGCAGTTGCCCGGTGGGGATGAACCTTCCGGGCAGTAGTAATTGCCCACCAGAGATGAGTCGTAAGGGTGGCAGTTGTCTGATTGAGGATGAGCCTCCCGGAGGGCAGTTACCCAATCAAGGATGAGCCTGAGAGATTGCCCGGAGGCGCATGCTTGTGTAATTGTTCTAGAGTGGGGGGCTTCCCTCCTTGGAACATATAGATAAAGGTCTCCGGGTGAAAGGAGACTTCAGCCGCGGAGGAAACATTCGCAGTAGCCTAAGTATGGATGAGCCAGAATGTTACCTGAAATGGATGATCATGTTTGTCATTTTCAAGTGAGGATTTCCCTCCTCGAAACAGATGGGAGTTTCCATGGAGATGTGCTTGCGAGTGGGCCATGTAAGAGCTGATGAGCAGAAAGGAGGATCTTTTGGAGGATGTGGAGAGTCATGGGCCAGCTATTGGAGCCTGTTAGATCTCGAGTAAAGGAATCCCTTCTCGGAGGTTCCGCTATGACCCTAGAGAAAAGATCTTGTAAGTTGACCAAGCGGCGGTCGATGAGCAGGTTTTGTGTATCCTTAAAAGAATGAAAGGAAGCAAGTGAGAATCAGAATGCATTTTATCAAATGACTTTAATAAAATACATGAAAAGTAAATGTAATAAAAGAGTTTTACTCGTTTGAGATACTTCCATGATCTTATTTTTTGGGTTGGTGTTTAGTAAAACATTCTGTATTGAGTGATCATGCATTGTAGTTGACTCAAAGACAGGATCTCCGGCTTTCTTTCTGCCTCGTGTTGATACCTATAAAAGACAAATACTCAGATATTTTTATAACTGATTTGAACAACGTCTAACTTGTCGACCCTTCCAAAAGACAAGTCGCAGACAAGCTGACGACCAGTTCGTTCTTTACCCAGCTCGTGCCCATCCCTAATGGATAGAGTAGTCGTCTAGACCCTACTGATTCAGCTAAATGATCAGTAGGCCAAGCATTGCCTTTGAACAGGCATAGGCATGCCTTTAAGGCTAAGTTAGATCAACACTTAGCCTTGCTGAGCCCAAAAGACTAGCTTTGCCTGAAAGGCTAACCTTGCCTAAATCAGCCTGAAACTTGGCATAGCTCCACCTGAGAGCTATCTTTTAGCTTTGCCTGAAGCTTGGCATAGCTCCGCCCGAGAGCTATCTTATAGCTTCACCTGAATCTTGGCAAAGCTCTGCTTGAGAGCTAACTTCTAATTTCGCCTGAAGCTTTTCATAGCTCCGCCGAGAGCTATATTTTAGCTTCGCCTAAAGCTCGACATAGCTTCTGAGAAGGTAACTTCTAACTTCGCCAGAAGCTTGGCATAGCTCCGCCCGAGAGCTATCTTCTCGCTTCGTCTGAAGCTTGGCATATCTCCGCTTGAAAGTATAGTTCAAAGTCGCGTCTCAGCCGCCGACTCAGAGGGCACCGTTCCATACAGACCTCGGCGTCGCGGACCGAACTCGGGCGATACGTGTAAAATACTACAAATAAAGCTAAAAAATTTCTGAAAAATCACGATAAATCTTAAAAAAATATCACTTTTTGTATCACATGTTCAAAATAAGATTATTCTGAGAGATAATTTGAGAAATATGATGATTCAGAAGGGGTAAAATTAAAAGATAGGGTGATTTGAGGATAAACATGAGAATAAATTATATACACATGAGGGACTCCCCCCTCTCTCCCCTCGTCTGCCCCTCCGATCTCTCTCCCCCCCTTTCCCGCTGATCTCTCTTCTCCCCTTTCCCCTTCCGATCTCTCTCTCTCCCCCCTCTCTCGCTCGCCCACCGATCGATTTCTCTCACATTCTCCCCCTCCCCTTTGATCTCTCTCCTCTCTCTCCTCTCTCTCTGTTGAAGATCTATAACCGATTAAACAACAGAGGAACACCAAGTCGAAGACTCGACAGCGGAAGCAGAAGCATAGTAGATCTTTCACTAGCAGCAATCACCACACAACCAAGGTACACAAGATTTAACGTGGTTCGGCAATATGCCTACATCCAAGGTGAGGGGAGAAATATTTATTGAAGAAAATACAAGAGTTACAATGAGATCTCTCACAACTCTCAATGGTAGAATTCTAGAATTTCTCTGGAATTCTTGGCACACCTTCAAAAGGCCACCCTTAAGGGATTTATATAGGCACCTGAGATGTTCCTAGTCTAACATGAACTTAAATCAGTACGTTAGAGAAATAAGAAATCTGTATCCAAATCAAAACATGAGACAGATCCGTATTAGGAAACTGTCAAGAACTTAAATTCTTCTTCAATGTATATGAGGCACTCTAAATACTAACAATCTCCACCTTGACTCATGTTCATTGAGTCTCTCCGTAGAAATTGGTCTCTGCTTCATTTGCCTTCCTTTCTCTCCCTTTTGTGACTTCACATAGCTCCCTCCCAAGAGCCCGTTCGCCACTTTACCTTTGGAGAATCTTAATGAAGTTCAGAGATGCTCTGAACTTCTCCACCAGGAGGGTCTTCGTCATCATATCCATTAGATTCTTTTTCATGCTGATCTTTATCAAATCGATCACCTTATCATCCACGACCCACTGACGTATCTTGTGAAATCTCACATCAATGTGCTTCGTCCGCTTATGATACATGTGATCTTTAGCGAGATGAATAGCACTTTGGTTGTCGCAATGAACCCAAACTAAATCTTGTATAATACTGAACGTTTAAACCAATCCTCTCAACACAAAACTTCCTTTGACGCCTCAATGCAGTCATGTACTCAGCTTTTGTCATTGGAAGAGCAATTGTATCTTACACTCTGCCTTCCAACTAATGATGCACTCAGCTACTGTGAACACATAGCCCGTCGTAGATCTTCGCTGATCAATATCTCCTGCATAATCTGCATCAACATAGCCTTGTAGTAACTTAGGCTTCCCCATTTTCAATCTTTGAAATACCAAGCCTAGCCTCACACTCCCTCGCATATATCGCAGCATCCACTTCACTGCTTCCAATGTTGCTTTTTTGAATTTGAAATGAACTGACTTACTGTACTAACTGCATAGGCTAAGTTAGGCCTAGTGCAAACCATAACATACATGAGTGAACCCACCGCACTAGTATATGGTACTCGAGACATCTCTTCCTCTACATCCGGTGATTGTGGACACTGCTTAGAGGATAATTTGAAGTGACATGCCAAAGAGTGGTGATTGGTCTTACTTCTGCCATGTGAATCTCTCCAACACTTTGAGAACATAGTTCTCCTGGGATAGCCAAAGTCTGCCTGTGCTTCTGTCTCGGGTGATCACC
Organism: Agave tequilana; assembly: GCA_038442645.1. Taxonomy (NCBI): domain Eukaryota; kingdom Viridiplantae; phylum Streptophyta; class Magnoliopsida; order Asparagales; family Asparagaceae; genus Agave; species Agave tequilana. Next base: position 51,761 of record JAVJIF010017344.1, read on the forward strand.
ATACCTAAGATCTTCTTGGCTTTTCCCAAATCCTTCATGTTTTCCTTGTTGAGCTGAGCTTTAAGCTTTTGAACATGAGTCTTGTTTCTCGCAACAATCAGCATATCATCCACATATAACAGCAAATATGTCGGATGATCACTCTGCTTGAAATAGACACAACTATCATACTCACATCGGTTGTATTTGGCTTTGATCATGAAAGAGTCGAACCGCTTATACCACTACCTGGAAGACTGCTTAAGTCCATAGAGAGACTTCTTCAGAAGACACACTCTGTTTTCTTTACCTTCTGAAATGTAACTTTCAGGTTGTTTCATATATATCTTCTCCTCCAGCTCACCGTGTAGAAACGCTGTTTTAACATGCATCTGCTCTAACTCTAGATCAAACTGAGCAACTATCGCCAATAACATCTGAATAGATGTATGCTTGGCTACAGGAGAGAAAATCTCATTGCAGTCAATACCCTCCTTCTGAGTATATCCTTTGGCAACTAACCTTGCCTTGTATTAGAATTAGATTTTTCTTTATTCCTAAGGTTAGGGTTATTATTAGATAGAAGTTTTATTGCTTTCTAGTTTAAGCCAGAAACAAAGTGAGAGAGAGAGAGAAAGAGTGTTGTAATCGAAGAATGAACGTGACATCAATAAAGATTCAAGATTCTTCTTCAATTTCTTCTCTGTGTGACGGTATATTTATGTCTTCTTTTTACTTTTTTAGTTATAATTTCATCGCTATGAGTTGCTAATTCCACTCTTCTGGGCTCACAAATCTATCTTCTCTAATTTTATTTTTGGTTAATTTAATGAAAAGACCCAGTCGAATCATTTGCATGCCTGAATTTAAGCCTTGTTTTTTTGGTGAATGCTCTTGAAGGCACATGAGAATGGGGTTGATTTTGAACTAAAACTTTGAATTAATCTAATAAAAAAACTTGTTTTTATTTTTTATTTGCTTAATTGCCTTGATGGTTTAACATTCAACTTAAAAAAAGATTTCAAAATTAAAATCTTTTTAGATATCTATCTCATGTGTTTTATTTCTCTTTAATTGCAAGATTAAACTTTTGCGTATGATCACATTGAGGCATTTAAATTTTCAAGATAAGAATCTTGAGTTGAGTCAAAGATTAGTGAGCCCGGATCATTTCCATCATTAAAAACACAACCAAATCACTCTCAAAATCTTTTTAAAAATCATCTCCAAACCTAATCTAAATCTTTAATTTTTCTTTGAATCACTTCTCTACTCTCTATATTTTTTTCTTCAAAAAAACATAAACTAAAACTTGTTTTCTCAACAACGTCGAAAAGCTTGCATCGTATCTCTCCTCGTGGACACGACCAGTTAGCCCTAAACTACACGTAATTTAATTTTACAAACAAATTTTGGCGTCGTTACAGAGGGGAACGATATTCTTATGTTTTAACAAGTTTGGTGTTTTGTTTTAGGGTTAAAGGAATCAAGTTGAGTGTTCAAGCATTACAGAAGAAGACTTGTGATTTTGTACCCTTACTCTAGAAAGTCGAAAATAGGATTTCAAGAGTTTGCAGCAGAAAAGTAATTTTTTGTGGGACTACTAAAAACTCTTTTTTGCAGGACATATTGCTCTGCAAAAACAAGCTTTCTTAATTGCTAGTTTTTACACTTTGATTATCTCACAATCCTGTTTTTAATACAACAGCAATCGGTTGATTGTGATTGTTTTAAAAAATATTTAGACTTGCATTTCTAGGCATTTGTCTAATTACGTTTCATTTTAATTATTGTTGAAGAAAGCTAGAAACAAAGTATGTATGCATAACATATAGCTTAGGAAAATCTTGAGTGATTACTTGCTTGTTGAAAGCTACTTTTCTATATCTTGCACACTTTGCACTAAAACATTTTAAAGACAAAACCCAGTAAAAGATAAGGTGAGGAAGTCATTGCCCTTTCTTAGCCCATAAACCATCTCCAAGCACAGCCTAAGCCTAATTTAAAATCTGATAGACGTTGGCCTTCGGGACATCTTGAACTCATTAGGAGGTTATCCTAAGGGAGAAGATGTTAGAATTTGACTCCTGTCAAATTAGTGTCAAAGGACAGGGATTGAGGGGCGAAACCTCAAAGGTTGGTGGCTTGTCTTAGTTAGGCCCGTCGCTTTGCGCGGATACCTCCCACCAATCTTACCCTGACCTGGTTGATTAACTTGTCGTCAGAGTCTGCATTATACTTCCTGTGGACAATCAACAGTTAGGAGTTGTCTAGGTCCAAGTTTCCTTTAGAATAGGCGTGGTTAAATTGTTTTTCTTTGACTTATTGGTAACCTTGTTTGTGGTGGTAACTTTGTATGCAAGTGTGGTCGAGAGACCCAAACTCATCTAGGATAACCAGAAACATTTTACCACCTAAACAAGAACCAAAAATCAGATCCGGCTAATGCTCAACCAACATCATTGCAGGATAGGTTCTACCCCCATGAGAACCTCACTTCCATCTTGCATCCAACTTCCATCGATTGGTGATAACAATTTTGAGCTAAGCCTCAGTTCATCAACACACACCCTAAATTTCATAGCTTAGAGTCCGAAGATGCTTATTTCTTCATCAGAGAATTTGAGAAAGTATGCTTAATGATGAATATACCTCACCTTGTAGATAATGCTATTAGATTGAGATTTTTCTCATTTGTTTTAAGGGTTTAGCCAAGAAATGTCTATACAGCTTAGCAGTCGGTTCTATCACATCATTAGATAATTTCATCAAGATCTTCTTGAAGAAATTCTATCCAATTCACAAGACCGCTCTCATTAGGAAGATCATGCAGTTCAAGTAAAACCTAGTGAACCGTTTTGGAAATACTTTGAATGCTTCAAACACCTACTTATCCAATGTCCTCATCATGGCAAAGAGAAATGGCGACAATGTCAAATTCTCTATGATAATTTAGACTATCAGAACAGAACCCTCTTAGAGACCATGTGCCAAGGGGGATTCTTGCAAAAGGATGAAAACCAAGGGTAGGATATATTTGAGAACTTAGCAGAAAAAACCCTCCAATGGGAACCTACTCCCGAAAAGTCTAGGAACACAAATCTTATCTCTTCTAAATGAGGTCTCCATTCAATAGAATCATCCATAGTTGTAGAGGCTAAAATCTCTAGCCTAATGAGAAGATTGCAAGCTCTAGAAACTAAAGAGCCACTCCAGTCAATCAAGTCAGCCCAAATTAATTTCCAACTCTGGGCTATACTTACTATTGAGTCATGAACCATATGTTTGAGTAGTTTTTAGTTTTCAATGCTCAACAAATGTACCTCGAGCCCATTGAATGCGGCCTTTTCAAGGCCCCATAACAATCCTCATGCTCAAACATACAATCCTGGCCGGAGAAATCACCCGAATTTCTCGTGAAGCCAAAACAACAATGACTACTCAAGGTCAAACCACTATCAACATCCCAATCATAATCACAATTCTTCCAATCATCAACCCAATTACCATCACAATTCTTCCAATCATAAATCTATTTCTTCCAATTATCAACCAAACTTTTCTAACCATGCTCCATAATCTTCCTTTCAATGTCCTCCACTTGAGAAAAGAATGACTGATTTTGAAAAGACTATGGAAAGGTATCTGAGGAACCAAGAGTCCCTCATACAAATAATGCAGAATAACAATGCATAAACCATAATGAGGTTAGAGGTTCAAATTGGTCAGCAAGCTAATTCACAAAATGAGAGGCCCGAGAGTACTTTGCCTAGTCAACCATTAACGAACCCACGAAATTCTAACCAAGTTAATCTAGCTGAAGATCAACAGTTTAATCAATGTAATGTTGTTCATACATTGAGGTCGGGAAAGAAAGTTGATAATCAAGTGTCTATGCCACCCAATCCCATTCAACACAACATTACACAAGCATCCACTTCATCCAGTTCCAATCCATCTCTATCTGATGAGTCTGAAAAAGAGAAGTCAGCTAGTCAGGTGCACAAGCCTATAGTACTATTTCCTAATAGGCTGAAAAACAACAAACATAATTCACACATGGATAAAATAATTGAGATCTTCAATTAGGTGAAGATAAATATCCCACTTCTAGATGTCATCCAACAAGTGCCATCTTATGCAAAATTTCTTAAGGACATGTGCATCAAGAAGAGAAAGACTAATGTATCCAAGAAAGTCTTCTTAGCCACTAATATTAGTGAGCTACTGTTGGGTCCGATCCTTGTTAAGTACAAGGATCTAGGTTGTCTCACCATTGCCTGTACTATAGGACAAGCCGAGATTAGTCGTGCACTTCTTAACTTGGGGACAAGTATCAACTTGATCCCTTTCTCAGTTTATCAACAACTCGGGTTAGGAGATCTTAGTCCAACTCGAGTAACCATCCAACTAGCTGACCCTTCAGTGAAAGTTCCCAAGGGGAAATTAATGATGCTCTTATCCGGGTCGAGGAGTTTATCTACCTCGTTGATTTTATAGTTCTTGGGACACAACCTGTGTCCAATCCTAGGGCTCAAGCTCTTTTATCCTAGGGCGCCCATTTCTTGCTACTGCAAATGCTATTATCAATTCTAGTTATGCTATTCCCCACAGCATGATGAGTTGTCGAGGATTATGTTAGACTTAAAAGCCTACATTTTCCTCTATCCTCAGCCGTCAGAGGCGTCAGTTGTTCATAGATAAACTAGAGAAGAATGACAATATTAAAATCGAAGTTTTACAGTGTCTTTTCTTCAATGTTTACATTATGCATCTTGATGTAACAAGTGTTCGGTCGGCTCAGCAATGATCGACCGTAATGTGATCCATTGAAGAAAGAAGTTTTTCTTTGGCGCTTTTCCAAACATCTTGGATCTGAAAGTTTTATTTTGATCAGAAATGTACTGTTAACCTGATCATGAGGAGAATCCTCCTAAGGATAGTACTTCTTAAAGAATCTGCCGTTGATAGGCATTATGAGCATATCGCCATCTGGGGTTATAAAGCGGTATGTTCAATTCGAGTAGACTGACTCTACTACAAATGGTCATTCCTATTTGGGATGGAATTTCCCTTTGGTCTTATGTGTATCACCATAGGTCTTCTGACAGCTAAGACAAGGTTACCTTTCTTGAAAGTTCGCTCCTTAACTTTCTTATTGAAGCCTCTGGTAATTCGAGCTTGAAAGCTCAATTGTTGTTAAGCTTGCAAGCTCGATTTTTATCGTCCAAATCTTACAACTCTTGGAGTCCAATCGATGTCTCTTCTCATTTGTCATCTTTGTGGTTAAGGCAATGCGTAGAGATGAAATCTGAATTTCTAGTGGGAGAACAGCCTCACACCCGTATACCAAAGAGAATGGTGTAGCTTTCGTCAGAGTTCTCACTGTTGTGCGATAAGCATTCTCCTAACTTATCATCCCAATCGTGTTGGCTTTTCGAGACGAATTTCTTGAGAAGTTTCCCAATGGCCTTGTTGAAAGCTTCTACAAGGTCGTTAGCGGCGGGATAGTATGTCGTTGAAGACGCATTCTGAATTCTGAACTTGTTACAGATTCTCTGCAAGGCTTGGCTGACGAACTAAGGCCCATTATCATGGACAATCCGTCGTGGCACGCCAAAGCGATAGACCACGTGATGTTTAATGAACTTGATCACGTCAGATGTATTTACCTCCCTCACGGGGATAGCTTCAGCCCATTTATAGAAATAATCAGTTATGGTTAAGATAAACTGGTGTCCTTTAAATGAAGGTGGGCTGATAGGACCAACCACATTCATTCCTCACATCTCAAATGGCCAGGAAGAAGTCGTAGGATGAAGATGTCCTGGTGCCTGATGAATGAAGTCACCATGGATCTGACAAGTGTGGTATCGCTTAGCGTAAGAGATGGCGTCGGGGATCATCTTTGGCCAATAATATCCTAGTCTTCAGAGTCGATCTCTAAGTTTTGGACCGGGTTGGTGATCCACACATACCGACACGAGCTTCTTTGAGTGCCTCTTGTGCTTCTTCGTGAACAAGCAGCGGAGGAGGATTCCATCATGCTATCGGCAAAACAGCGTTCGTGTGATCGCATTATAATAGAATCGAGGGGCCTTCCTTTTAATGGCAACCGCCTCTTTAAGGTCATTAGGCAGAATATCGTATAATGCATAGTCGATGTACGGGAATCACAATCCCTAAGCTCTGGGACCGCTGAAGTCTCTAGAGCTTCTTTGACTTGAATGTCTCATGTTGGCTTTTAGTTGTCTTCAAGGGCGACTTTTGGACAGTACAAGTCATGGTTGTAAACGAGTACTTTCTCTGTCACTCTGGCTGGAAGAGCCAAGAAAGTAACGAGAGATGTCATTGCATCTGCATGCGCATTTTACTAGCGAGGTACATGGTCGATGTAGAAGTTTCTGAACCTCTCTGCCATGTGGATAGTTGCGTTGTGATAGGATACCAAGTCTTCATGTCTGACTTCGTACTCCCCGCGAACCTGGTTAACGATGAGCTTTAAATCACCGTATGCTTCGAGATTTTTAATGCCAATCTCATCAGCGATTGTATCCCGATCAAAAGAGCATTGTATTCCGCTACATTATTGGAAAATTGCTCAATTAATGAGAATGTACGAGGAATTACGTAGTTCTGTGGGGAGACAAGTACTACCCCCGCTCCTGTTACGATATTTCCTCGAGGATCCGTTCTTGATGCGCTATCGAAGAAGAGTTACCACACCTGTCCTTCGAAAGACATCTGAGTCAAGCAAACTTCAGTGACCTCGTCTGGGAGATCTTCATAAAGTTTGGTCGTTCTTGGATCTGGATGCTCAGCCAAGAAGTCTGCCACTGCCTGTCCCTCCACAGCTTTTTGTGGCAGGAATTGCATCTTATAATGGGAGAGCAACATGGCCCATTTTGCCAATCGACCATTCAGTGATAATGACTTCGTCATAAGCAATCTTAAAGGATTGATTTTTGATATGACTTGTATGTTTTGGCTCACCAAGTAATGTCGCATCTTCTAGATGATGAATACTAATGCCAAGCATTATTTTTCGATCGGATTGTATCGTTGTTCAGCTCCGATCATAATTCTACTCAGGTAGTAGATTGCCTGCTCGCGTCCCTGATCATTAATCTGAGCTAGTAACGCCCCTAGAGAATGATCCATAGCTCGAACGTATATTAGGAAAGATTTTCCTGACACAAAAGCTGTAAGGACAGGTGGATGCGTGAGGTACCGCTTGATTTCCTCGAACGCTTGTTGGCAAGCATTATCCTAAATGAATAAAACACCCATCTTCATCAATTTAGTAAAGGGTTGACATCGTCCTGAGAGATTTGAGATAATCTCTGGTTATAAGCCAGTCGCCCTTGCAATCCTCTAAGCTCTCTAAGATTCCTTGGAGGTTGCATCTCCTGGACGGCGCGGACTTTCTCTGGGTCGAGGTGGATTCCTCTGAGTGTCACGACAAACCCGAGGAATTTACCGCTGGCTACCCCCAGGAAAGATTTGGTGAGATTCATTTTCAATTGATGCGCCCGCATGATATCGAATACCGTCTTCAGATCTGCTATGTGATCACCTTGGCACGGCTTTTCACTGCAACATCGTCTACTAATATTCCACTGTTTTGCGCATATGCTCGTGGAAAATTGCATAAATGGCTCTCTGTATGTCGCCCCCCGCATTCTTCAATCCGAAGGGCATGACAGTATAACAGTACACCCCTAGTAGTATCCTAAAAGATGTATGTTTCTCATCGTCATGGTACATCTTAATTTGATTGTATCCCGAGAATCCATCCATGAAGGATATTCGTTCAAACCCACAGTGTTGCCGATCATGACATCCGTGATTGAAGGGAGAACTCATCCTTACAACACGCCTCATTTAGATCACGGAATCGATGCAAACCCGGATCTTCTCATTCTTCTTGGTAACAGGGACGATATTGACTACCCAACCAGGGTGTTGTTCTTCCCTGATAAAACCGAGTCTATAAGCTTCTTGACTTCTGACAGGATCGCTTTCATTATCTCCGGGCAGAAACGTCGTTGTTGTTTGATTGAGTTCAGACATGCATACAAAAAATACAGAATTTTAGAACTTTATAATAGAAGTGTGTAATTCTCAATACTACCGCTATAGTGAGTGGCTATGCGGGTCGGATCCACAAGTAGGGACTAACGATGGAAACATTTTGCAAGTTCTCTTTTAAGTCACTTAAAATGATTAAAGTTCGTCTCTTGTTCTTTAAAGGAAAAGAAAAATAGTTATGTTAAATTGTGAAAGTGATAGATTGGAGTAGATGGAGAAAATAGAAAATAAATTTATATAAAGAAAGTGAAAAGGTGAATACAGTTGAAAGTTGATGGTGATCTAAACTAAAAATTAAAAGAAAGGAAGAAACCTAAAAAAATTACTTACCTCTTCAGTACTTATATACCTTGGATCTGTTGCTACGACTTACCTAGTCTTTGAAGGCGATCAAGCATGACATGTAGGATCTTCCCTAGTCTCGATCTACACTATGAATAAAAGGGCAAGCTAAACTAACAAAGGAATGGTTGTTCATCACCATAGGCCATCAAGGACACTTGCAATGGTGAAGCAATCTCGAGGCTATGGAATTCACTTGGATTGCAAACACATCAGGGGAAAGCAAACAAAAACAAGAGGAAAGAAGGGGGAAAAACTTCGATTCGATTCAAATAATAATGAAAGAAAAGACTTTTAAACCGATGTTACCTTCAGTACAACCTTGCTCTTATTCCTCTATGAAACTCTCCTCTCCTCTCAGTTACATAAAGAAAAAGAGAAATTTTACATTAAAAGAGAGAAAAATATAGGTTAAACTTATAAAAGAATCTATTCTACTCTTTACTTCATTGTCCCTAAGCCTCTGATGTGTAGGATATTTATAGCATAAAAATGGATAAGGAAACAAGTCAAAAGATGAGGGGAGCTGACTATTTCTGAATTAATCCTCCTCTTATATCCAAACTTGATTTGATGTTGACAATCAATTCTGATCTGCAGCTTGTTGGCGTGTTGACTGCTGAATATAATTTATCAAATGATAGAATTAAAAACATGATCAACGTAAGAGTTGTAACCTTTTAAGTCTTCTTTCCTTTAAGTCTTCTTTCTGGATCATCTTGAATCATCACATTTGAGTTTCGGTAGCAAAAGTTATGATTCAAATACTAAAATGTATCCAGTCTGAATCTGAGTCAAAATGCTTCATCTCATCCGTTAATCTTCTCTCTATCCATTTATCCCTTTGGATTTTAAATTTGGACTCTGTATTTGACGTTATCCTCGTTGATCTTTAGCTAACCAAAATGAATTTATAGAAATCCAAATTTTACCTATTCTTATTTGGTGTTATCTTTCTGATTTGCTCTGATCTTCAGCTGAACATTTGCCTCAATCCTTGATTTGTTCTGAATGTGGTGATATTCTCATAGATCTTTAAGTTAATCGAATTGACTCACCAAAATTCAATTTTTGACTGACTAAATCTGGGATCATTCTCAGCTAACCAAATAGATCCAGTTAAATCTGATTTTAACTGTATTTATTTGGTTAATCTTTCTCTTTATGATTATCTTCTGCAAAATAGACATTTAAGACAAGAAATTAGCAGATTTATTACACGATAAATGTAGGAGTGTAATGAAAAGAATGCAAAATATGTGTACGATTATTGTTGCTTAACGGGCTTCACATCCGGATTAATGTTGAGGCGATGCATAGCCACTTAAGGATCAAGCCCAGGCATACCCTCGTAGTTCCAAGCGAGAACTTCTATATACTCTTGCACAAGAGATATTAGATCTTCCTTCTCGGGAGGTGATAAGCTTTCGCTTATAAAGATGGACTTGAGATTAGCCTCATCTCCCAGATTAATCTGGGTTACCTTATCTTCTGTGGGTGGCTCGCGTTATTCAAAGCGAATATCCCAGAGAGTATTTAGGTGTTTGATCCAAGGTGTGTATCTGCCTGAATCATTTCTTCATCTCCATTTTTCGGATGGCTTGTTGAAACCGTGTTTATCGAAATTCTTTGAAGATGTTGCTGACACTGACATCTGACTCCCACGATGACGTGCCTGACAAGTGATTATGGTATAATGACTCTTCAGACTCAGAGGCTGACGGGATTGGAGTTGACACATATCTCAACCCTGCGAGATCAATGTAATAATCAGGAGCTTTTCCTTTTGGAATGAAAGATCGAAGCATTGTTCTTCTTTGCCGAAGTTCAAGCCAGGACCACTTGTTCGATCATACCCCATATTCTTCATCATTCTGAGTACATTTGACTCGTAATGAGAGAACTGAGGGAGTCAGCACCTCAAAGAAAGATCCTTGTGCATCACCGACGCTTTGATATACCATGAGAGACGATCTCACTGGTACATGCAATGATGTCAGGGCATCTATTGCCGACCAGGGATCATCATCTACATCGGTACTAGTATCCGATGGTACGGAAACAGAAGCAAACACAGAAAATAATCCAAATCTAACTCAACGATGAATATACCACTCGCCTACATCATTGGTGGTGTTATTGGCATCGAGCTTATTAACGCTCATTACAAGTGGGTTCAACTCCCAAAGACATTCTTCTTCTGTCATTGGCTTGACATCAACTTCATTACCAGAGTCTAGTTTCTCTGGCTGGGGATTCTCGTCTGTCTCTAGAGAATCTGGTACAAGAGGGAGTAGTTCTCTACCCCCTTGAACGAATGTTTTTCGGCGATCAACGTTCGGACTTTTCCATCTCCGTCAACATACTTCATGACTTGATGGAGGGTGGAGGAGACATGGAGTTGCATTGAATCCATGGTCATCCCAACAGTAAATTATATGAATTGTCGGCGTCGATAACATAGCACGTCACCTCAGATCTTAGGTCCCCAATCTGACATTTGAGTTTAATCTTTCCCATTGGACGCGTACTGTTGGCGTTGAAACCATAAATGATAGTTTGAGTGGCGCTCAATCGGTGAGTGGGGATTCCTAAGTGCTGCATGACCTGGCGGCGCATGATGCTCAACGCGGAATATGTATCCACTTGAATGTCGTTCATTTCAGATGATCCAATATACCCTGTGAAGTACAAAGGCCTATCATGTTTCCCTTTAGCCTGCATGTCGTCTAGCATGAAGATTATGCAAGGGGCATGTTGAGAGGTGTGGAGGCAGTTTTCTTCATCTTCCTCTTGTGGTTCAGCCAGAATCTGGGCCATGAAGACCCCAGCATCAGCTAAAGTTTCTCTCAAAGCTTCCCTTGTTGACTTTGATAGTCTCAGGAGCTCATAAAGGGTGATCCTAGCCAGATGTTGGCCAGTTGAGCTAAGACATCAAAGTGGTAAGGTGTTGAAAATCCTTCTGCTTTGTCCTTCAGAGGGCTTTGGAATACCGAAACTCCTTTTATGCTTATCCAGGGTTGCTTCGTAGATTGCTTGTTTGGCTCTGGGGTGGGTTTAGGTGGATTTGCCACCATTTCGTCGTATTTCTTCAAGTACGACTGACCGAGCGGGTCCCTGCTACGAGAGGCGTATTCGGTTCTGCAGCAAGGATGATTGTCTCCTCCGAATCAATTAGTGAGGGAACATCGATTTCTGTTTGCCGGGAGGAAGCACCACCATATTGCAAGGCGAAGATTTTGCTTTGCCTCTGGACTTCCTATTGGCAACATTAGTCCACTGTTGCCTTCCACGAGGTCAGGATGAACCCACATGATCTCTCCCTGAGTAAAACAGGTACAAGATCTTTCTCTCGCTAGTGGTGTGGATCTATATTGAGTACCCTTAGTTTCCTTTCGGGAATGAGAACTACTCTGGCCGACGTTGGAGGCTGAACCCTGAACTGAAGAAATGACGTCATATTTGCCGTCACTTTCTTTTGCTCCGGGCGGAACTTGAGCACCTTTACATCAATCAAAACTTCGAGAATGTCTTTGAAGACATAATAGCTCTTGATAGGTGCCCCAGCATCCTATGGTATAAGCAATAATTAGGGTTGTCGGTCTTGCCTAATGTTTTAAATATCGGATATCGGCGATATACCAGTCGGCAAAATTATGTACCGGATATCAGGTGATATATCACGATATGGTACTAGATATCGGTTGATATATCAACAGTAAATACATATAAGACATAATTAAAAGAAATAAGTTATTATTCAAACATCATATAAAAATATCATTGAAATACCATAATGAACATAGAATAAATAAAATAATCTCTCAAGTAAAAATAATAATTATTATCCAAATCAGTAACTATAAGGACCGATATATCAGATATTTCATCTCGGATATCGGCCACGTGGCGATATATCGGCCAATATCGGTTCAAAACGATATTCGGTAAATTTTTGCACTTATCGTATCGTTTTGGATAAAATACCAGTATCTCGGCCGATATACTGATATATCGGCCGATATTTAAAACAATGGTCTTGCCCACCTCCTGAGGACGTTTAGCTTCAGGAAGTTTCAGCGTGTTGCTCTTGTTAAGTAACTTGAACAACAAATTGACATGCACGTCCTTGAAGGAGTACTGCTTGTTGGCGCGTGGCTGATTTGAAGAGCTACCCCCTCTAGCCGGTTGGGGTTTAGAGGGAGACTTTGTCTCTGTCGCCAGTGTATCCTTCCTTTTAGCTTGAAAAGATACTTCTGGCGCGCGTCTTGTTGACTTTTCGGGTGTGAGCTTGTTTTCTTCTGCCTTAACCCTGGCAACAATCTCTTATGCATGTTTGCCTTGCTGGACTAACTACTTCCAGGTACGGCTTTCAGCTATTCCTACCTGAGTTAGGAGTGAGGTTTGCAAATAGTGATGGCATGTTCCACCAGGTTGGCCTGAGTCATACCGCTAGAACATCAGAGTGTCATATTCTGAATTCTCTCCACAAATGCTTTAACTGACTCTCCTTTTCGTTTCCTCATTGCCAGGAGAGTTAGCATGGTAATCTCCGAATCATCTTCGAAGAAACGGGTGAGAAAAAGCTTCTCCAGATCACCCCAGTTCTTGATGGAGCTTTCTGCGAGCTTCATGAACCATTCAAAAGCAATCCCCTTTAGGGTGCCGATGAACAAACATGCCAGGATGGCATTATTTGATACAACATTCCCAGTCTGAGACTCGAAGTAATATGTATGGTTCAGTGACCCCTTACCGTCGAAGGCCTGCAGGTCGGAGCTTTGAACTTATGAGGGTATAGGACAAGATCCCACTCAGCCGAGTATGGCCGACCACTCCTACTTTCTGGTGGTCTTTCCTGCTAGCAGGGCTTCAAGACGTTCCAATTTACTCATTCTTTTGGAATGAGTGCTCGTACTTTTTTGAGTTATCTTCCTCTTTGGATGAAGGCGTGGAAAACTCACAGTTGGAATGCTCCTCCTCCTCCTCATTATGTGCAGAAGACGAGCTTTCCCCTTCCTTCTATTTGCCTTTGGACTTCTTGGAAGGAGTCTTGGCCTTAGGCTTCTTTTTTTTGCCCTCAAGCAATTGTGCAAGCATCAGTTTGAGGTTGTCGATAGATTCTTGTTTATCACGAATCATATCGAGTTACTCCCTCTAGGCCCTGGGCTTGCTGCTCAAAGCGTCTGACTATTTCTTCAGGAGTGCTTGCCATATATGCGAAGGCTTCTTTCTCTACAGAAAGTTCGAGACCTGTGACTCCGCAATGGCAGAATGTGACTCGCTTACTTTGATGCCCCGGCTAGGGCGCTGTAGTCCACCGGGGCTATCATGCCATTTCAAGTGCGAGTATACTGATACACTCCTTCCGCTTGGTGTCAGACTCGTCGGAGCTGACATTGGCTGCTTCTTTTAGTCTTGCTTGGCGTAGTGCTTGAATCTACCATGTTTGCAGTAAACTCAGGGTTTTCCGCTCATAGAAAGTCCTTGTGCGGGAATGACTCTTTTTGGCCGAGCAAGAGACTGACGTATATGATAATCGTTTGAAAACTGATTGATTGCAGTGACATTCAGAGAGCATAGTTGTGATGAGACGTTCACAGCAGCATAGTGGAGTGATTTGATGAACACTCATCTTCTTTGTCAAGTAATCCCTTAGATCCGTCGGAAGGGGATCGAAGAGACTAGCCTCGATTCTTTGAGGACGAGGACTTTTCAGCTCCCTTCTGTCCCTAGCCGTTGGAGAGCGAATGTTAACTTTGTGTCGCAACTCCGAGACGCTCATCTCAGAGGCGCAGGGTTCAGAGATGCGGAGCTCACATTCTGTAGAACATACGCGGCTCTCGCGTTTTGGCTTTGAAATGCAGCTGAGAAGATACACGGACCTCGTGTTGCTGATTGTCGCGTTGCTCTGGCGACACTTAGAACACAGACTTTATGAGTCCCGCATTCTGTTGTAGAGACGCGGGTCTCGTATCTATTAGAAGAGAAGCGGACCTCGCATTCTTGAGCATTGCGTCTGGGAGCTAAAGCCTCAGAAATGCGAGCCTCTTTAGCTTTGCGTTTTGGTATCCAGACGCAGACCTCGCGCGTCTGATACAGTTTAGAAGAGACGCAGGCATGAGCCTCGCATCCAGTATCTGCTGGATAAATGATTTTTCCAGCTTCTTGCATCTGTTGTCGACGTGTGCGTCGCCTTTTGTCGACGTTTAGCATTCTGGTTACGCTTCATGGTTGTTGGGAACCCCGGTAACTTGGAAATGAGGAAAAGCAAGGGCGTGGCAAGATTGGCCTTCAACGACGTTGGCCTCGCGGGTCTGATGGGAGACGTTGACTCAACCACGCGCGCAGCGTGACTAGAAACGGCGCTGTTTCATAGGCCATCCTTGGGGAAGTCTCTGAAGGGACATGAGAGCGGACCTCCGAGGAGACCCTGTTGTACTGCCGTGCCACCCTAGGACTCTTGGAGGCAGAAGAGAGAAACTCTTCATACTTTGTCTGGTCGAATTCCACAAGTGACTCGGCCGTTTTTCCTATGAAGGTGACGTCATCTTGCGCCACAGCTTGCTCATCAGTGGAGAAAGTCGTCCCCAGTAAAGTCGCCATCTCTTGTTTGCATCGAAAAATTGAAAATATGTATTGTAAAATTTCCTTAATCAAATGAAAGATTACAACAGTTTCAAAAAGATTCCAATTACAAGAGAGGGAAGACATTTAAGCTCAAATCTCCCCTTTGTTTAAATCTAGGTTCTTTTTGTAGCAATGGAAAGTGAATCTTGTTTTCGTTGACCGAGTGAACGTCAAGCTCTTCGGAAAATCTTCTCCTTAGATTACAGACAGAGTAGCGCAGCTCCTATACAATAAAATCTCAAAGAGACTTAGGCAAAAACTTGAACTCAGCAAGTTGGTGTAGAAGAGTTAAACTCCTTATCAGTATTCTTTAGCTAGAAAATTTCAACCCCTCTTCAATAGCAAACTGAGATATTTATAGAGGTTTCAGGGTAAAACTGTCCCCTAAAAACCCTTCATAATAGGGTTAACTCCCCTCATTACGTGGGCAGTAACTGACCCAGTAATGAGCGCAGGTACAACTGAGACGCAGGGCTCCTCTGTAGTTGGAACGCGGGCTTGAGCCCTGCGTTTAGCTGTTGAGGTAACACTGAACGCTGGTCTTCAGCTCCACGTTTTGGGCGTCGCGGTGATGTTGTAATGCGAGCCTCGGACTCTCTGCTCCCTCATTGATGTGATGTTGGACGCGTGTCTCGAGCTTTGCATCTGAGACGCGAGATTCAAGCTCTGCGTCTTGCCATTGAAGTGGTGCTGAGAACGCGGGCTTCGAGCCCCGCATCTTAGCATTGCAGTGGTGTTGAGACGCGGGCTTCGAGCTCTGCGTCTTGGTATTGTAGTGGTGTTGAGACGCGGGCTTCGAGCTCTGCGTCTTGGTATTGTAGTGGTGTTAAGACGCGGGCTTCGAGCTCTGCGTCTTGGCATTGCAGTGATGCAGGGCCGCAAGTTTCGAGCCCCGCTCTTGGCGCTGCATGAATGGCTTTGATTAGCCTCGCGTCTGAAGTATGGACTCTACCATCTGATGACTTGTCTTCAGTGATTTTTAGACAGTCTACAAGTCATTCCAAGCAAAACTAATGACACAAAGTTGTCATCAAGTTTTTTAAAAAAACATCTTCTCGCGCTTTGGAACCCCTCGCGCTATCATCAGTGATAATGGCACCCACTTTTGCAATAGATCATTCGAAGCTCTTATGCGAAAGTATGTCATAACTCATAAATTGTCCACACTATATCATCCTCAGACTAGTGGGCAGGTAGAGGTCCCCAACAGAAAAATTAAGCTTATTTTGGAGAAAACCGTGAACCAAAACAGAAAGACTGGTCCACCAAACTGATAGATGCCTTATGCTTTCAAGACAATTCTAGATATGTCTCCGTATAAGTTAGTCTTCGGAAAGACTTGCCACCTACCAGTTGAGTTTGAGCACCGAGCTTTATAGGCTATCAAACAACTAAATTTTGATTTAGATAAGACTGGTGATCTTCGAAAATTGAATTTCCAAAGTTGAGGAGTTGAGAAATGAGGTATATGAGATGCTAGAATAACAAAAAATAGGGTTCAAGCTTTTCATGATAAGTTTATCATGAGAAAAACTTTTACCCCTTAGGCAAAAAGTCTTACTCTATAATTCTAGGCTTCATCTTTTCTAGAAAAGTTG